>MU377261.1:0-44153 GCA_022495195.1 Xylaria digitata
TTATTTAAAGGTTTATATATAATATTATGTAGTGGTATGTAGCAGGGGGGTGGCCCATTCAATGGGGTGGCCAAGTCAATTGGGGGATGCGTTATTTAAAATATTAATTAATAATTAATATTATTTTTTAAAGCTTTTTATTTTTTTTAAAAAGCTTGTTAAACTTATAAAAGTTTATAACAAGTTGAACACCTGCTTTAATAACTTTAGTGCAAGCATTTTGCGCTATTTTATAGTACGTTTTTAATTTGCTACATGTTATACACTTAGTAGTTCTGATTTTGTTATTTAACTATAAAATAATTGTTATTTTTTTTGTATAAGCTAATAGTTGTTTTAAAAGCTTTAGCTTTATATGTTTTAGCTGTTAATGCTATTTATAAAAGCTAGCTTTTAACTTAAAGCGCTTGGTATAAAAGTTTAATAAGTTTTTTTATATATAAAAAGCTTGTATTATTAATTAAGCTAATAAGCTTTTTATTATATATTGCTTATACATTTAAATTAAAAAACATAATAGCTTTTTTTATTAATGCTTAAAAAAATCAGATTTTAGCTTGTTTTTTTAATATATTTTTAAGCAGTTTAATTACTATAAAAATATTAAGTTAGTAACTATATTTAAGCAAAATGCAACGTTATATAACTTATATATTTTTATTTTTTTTAAGCTTTTTATTTTAAAGTTGATTTTTTTATAGCTATATATTTAAAGCGCACTATTATTAGCTAATACTATATTGTTTAAATAAGCGTTTTTTAAATTAAAAAAACGACAAGCTTAGTTAAAAATATAAATATTTAACTCTAAATTTATTATAGCGCAGTTTTATAATATATATAATTTAGTAAGCTTTTTTTTTGCGTAAAAAAAGCTTGCTATTTATATTATAAATAGCTTTATTAGTTAATTTTTTTAATAAGAATAAACTAATAAATTAAACTTAACTTACTTTTTTTTTTGTTAATTTTGCGCTTTTTTTATTGCTTGTTAAACGTTTTCTTTGTGTTATGAACTAACAGGAAGACGGCCTAAAAGGAAGACCTAGCGCGGTCATGGACCAAATAAAGGGCTAAACTAAAAAACAAGCTACAGCCAATTATAAGCGCAAAAGTTATGTAATAAATAGTTGAAATAAGTTTTTATTTATTGCTATTTAAAATAGCTAAAATAAGTTTTTATTTATTGCTATCTAAAATAATTAAAATAAGTTTTTATTTATTGCTATTTAAAATAATTAAAATAGGTTTTTATTTATTGCTATTTAAAAAATATATAAAAAAAAAAAATATTATAAAAACATAAAAAGTTTTTTTTATAATTAGCATTAGTTTTTTTTTTATTTTACTGTTTAATTTAAGCTTATAATTTAGTTTTTAGAATATATTATAAAAAAATAAACTTTTTAACAATTATTTGTTTTATTTTTATATAATTTTTTTTATATTATATTTTACCGAGCGTTACCTTTTTTTTTAGTTATACAAACTAAACAACGATTTATACTTATAAATAAACTAACCTATATAAAAAGCTTACTTGTACTAAAAATAAAACCTGTTTATTACATTTTAAACAGTTAACTTTTTTAAGTGTTATATAATATTGTATAAAAGTACGAAGCAAAATAATAAAACTTATAGATTTAACTATAAAAATAATAACTTTTGCTTTAAATTAGTTACAAATAAGAATTAACTAACTTAAATTAACAAATTAGCATTTTAATAAATAAATTATTAATATATAACGTATAAACTAGCAACTAAAAAATTAGCTTAATAATGCATTTAAAATTAAGTAACACAAACCTAATAAATTAAACAAGTTTAAAAAATTTTAAAAACATTTTAAAAAATTCTTAACTTAGGTTAAAACTTATATAAAACATTATAAAAAAGATTTTTAAAACAAAAAAGAAAAAGTTCTTTATACAGCAGAATTTTTAGCAAAAAGTGCGCTAAAATAGTTTAAACTACAAATAAAAAAGTATATAAAAATAAAAAAAAACAATTAAAATGTTAAAACTAAAAATGTGTTTAAAAATATAAACGGATTTGCTAAAGCTTTAATAAACATATATAAAAATCTAAAAAAAAAACAGTAGGCTAAACAATAGCTGCTAAAAATTAAACAAACTAAACCGGTATACAAATATGTAGCAAAGTTTTGCAAACTAGTATTACAAACCTTATAAAATAATAACAATATTTTAATAGCAATCTTTTATAAAAGGTTAAAAAATCTAGTTTAAAATAAACTTTATAAAAATAATTAACCAAAAAATTTCGAAAAATATATAGCTAAAACAATTAAAATTAATAATCGATTGTTTAAAAAACAATAATAAAAAAAAAAATGAAAATCGAACTTTATTGCTAATATAAAACGAGCTTAAAAAATATAAACAATAGCAACAGGTATACATTTAAAACTAATAAAACTTAGAGCTGTAATTATTACAAAATCTTTAAAAAAAAAACAAAATTAGATTAAATGTTTTAATTATAAGCAAAAGAAGCATTATATAAAAAAATGCAAAGAATTTAAGCGCTTATAAAACAAAAAGCATTTTAAACTAATGCAAATATTTATAATAGAAATTTAAACAAAATAAATTATTAAGCAACAATAATAAACAAAATATATTAAAAAATATAGAACATGTTTAAAACTATATTAAAAATACAAAATATATTTATATATAAAAAGATTTGTATATATATAAAACATAAAATGTTTTTGCTAAAAAAATAGCAATAACTGTTATATTTATGCAAATAAATAAACTATAAAAAAAAAGCATAAAATTATAACTTTTATTTATAAAACTGTAAGTATTAATAACAACTTTATAAACAATAATTAGCTAAAAAATAAATAATACTTAGCAAAAAAAAATTGTAAATATAAATAGTGCAACTATTAAAATAACTTAAAATAGCTTAAAAATGCAGTAGCAAAATTAATCTAAAAAAAAAACATATAATATTAAACTGTTAAAAATAATCGAATAAAATAAAAACAAAATTTTAAAATTATTTATAAAATATTACAAAAAGAATTAACAGGTATATGTTAGTTAAAATTAACAAAAATCTAAAAAATAAAAAAATCAGAATTGTTAATAAAAACAAAAACTAATACTATTAACAACTTAAAAATGATTGTATAATTTATAGCAATAAGTTATTAATATAACAAAACAATAATGCTAAATAAAAATCAGCTGTTGTTAAAATATAAAATGTATTACAAAATCTTTTAAACATGCTATATAATATATTAATATTATATTTATATAGTAAACAAAATATAAAACTAATAGTTTTTATAACAAATTAATTAAAACTTAATAAAAAAACTATATAAAATTAACAAAGTTAAACATTTGTTATTTAAACATTAAAACTTAAATAAATATATTATTTTTAAAAAAAATTTAAAACAAACTTAAAAATGTATTAGTTATAAAAAAAAACTAAAATTATGTATTTATAACTAGTATTAAATATATGCAATAAAAAAATTAGAAATCTATTGATTTAAACAAAAAGCTAAAGCTAAAGCTAATATATAACAACTTATTTTTAAAAAAAAAAAGAAGTTATTTATATAAGCAAAAAAAAACCTAAAATAACAAGCAGTAATATTTTTTAATATAATATCTGGAATGTTGGCCTAAAATAATAAAAATAATAAAAACAAAAGCAAAAACTAACAATAAAAAGCTTAAAAAACAAAAAACAATAATAAACAGTTAATATAAACTAATAACTGTTTTAATTAATTAAAAAGTTTTTATATATAGCAAACATATATATAAAAGTATAAGTATTAATAAATATAAACTATTAAAAAAAGCAAATAAAAATCTTATTTAATATAAAAGCTTTATAAGATTTTATTTTTTTACAATTTGTTTAAAAAACAAAAATATTAACAAAATTTAAAAACAATTTTTATTTATTTATAACAGTTAATAAAAGTTTTAATATTTATAACAATAATATAATTAAATAAAAAACTGCAAAACTTTTTTTTAATATTTATAATTATAAAAAAAAGCTTATGCTTAATATTATTAATATATATAAGTTTTAATATAATTTTAAAAATATTTTAATTAAAAAAAAGCAATTTTAAAATAAATTAAAGTATTAGCCAGCTTTAATAAAATATGCTAAAAAGAAATTTAGCTTTTAATAAACTAAAAAAAACGTTAAACAAATTTAAAAAAGGTATAGCTATATATTTAGTAGTTAAAAAACTAAAAATAAAACAAAAAAATAACGTATTAAAAAAGTACGCAAAGTTTGCTAACCTGTTTAAACAATTAAAAAAAACAAAATTATTAAAATATAACAAATAAAATTATTATATACTTTTAAAAAAAAAACAACATTTAAAACATTTTTTAATATATAAAATAAATTAAAATTAGTTAAAAAAGCTAAATTAATATTTAAAAAAGAATTAAAAAAAAGGATTTATTTAATTATTATAATTTTTAGCAAAATATTTAATTTTATAAGTATTAAAAAAAGCAAAAAAAAACAAAGAACTAAAATAAAAATTAATAATTAATTACTGCTATAAAAACTTTATAACGCAAAAATTTGCAAAACTAATACTATAAATTAACAACTTAAAAAATTAATTTTATAAAGCAAAATAGTTTATAGCGTTAAATTTGTTAAACGTTTATTATTAAATACAAATAGCTAAAAAAAACAAATAAAAAACAGTATTTAAAACACTTTATAAACTATATAAATATTAAATAATGCTATTTAAGCTTACTAATATATTAGCAAGTTTTTAAAAAATAATTATAAATGTGCTATAAAATTATTTAAATTAAATTGTAATAGTTTATTTAAACAACATTTTAATTTATTTAAAAACTTTAAAAAAATATAAAAAACATATAAAAAAGATATTTAAAGCATTATAAAATGCTAAATTAAAAGTTTATTTAAATAAAAGCAAGTTTTATATGTAAAAAGTAGACTTTTTAAAATTTATTATAACTTTAAACAAAGTAAAAATTTAAAAATCTAAAATTAAAACAGTAAAAAAATAGCTTATATTAAGCAGCATTAAAAATATAAAATTGTTTATTAAATTTATTAATTATATATAACCTTTAGTTGTAAAATTTGGAAAATATGTAGTATTATTTACAGACTTTATAAAAAAAAACGTAGTATTTAAATAAAAAGCAAAAAAACAAAAAGCGTTTAAATAAATTAAAAAAATAATTTTTATAAAACTAGTAATATAATTATTAAACTTAAACAAAAAATTTAAAGTTAAAGTTAACGCATGCAATATAATAATAAGCAAACAATTAAAATAACAAAATAAAAATAAAAAGCTATATTTAGTAGCATTTTTTTCAAAAAAATTTTTAAAACTAGCAATAAACTATTAAATACTAAATAAAAAGCTTATAGCTATAATTTAAACATTTAAAAAATAAAAATATTATTTAAATAAAACTTTAATATTAATTAAAATTTTTTTGGACTATAAAAACCTAACTTTGTTTATAACAACTAAAGTTTTAAATAAATAACAAGTTAAATAAGCAGAATTTTTATTGCAATTTAATTTTAAAATTATTTATATTAAAGGCAAAAAAAATTAAAAAGCAGATATTCTAAGCTAAAAAAACAAATATAAAGCAAACTAACTAAAAAAAAGTTAAATATTATTTTAAAAAGGACTTAAAAAAACTTTTGTTTTAGCACTAGTATATATAAAGCAGTTACTTAATAATTAATAAATAAAACAAATTAAAAAAACAGCACTATATTTAGTACTAAATGCAATATTAAGCTTAATTAACAAAAATAAATAGCTTAAATATAAAACAAAAATAACAATACCTAATAACTTACAAAAAAAATTTGCTTAGCATTTTTATAAAACATTATTATATAAACATTAAAAATTTTATAAAACTTATAAAAAATTTAAACGCAACTTTGTAATACAAAATTAAAATTAGATTTTTAAAACAGTATGCAAAAAGTGTAACCTTTACAAAAAAGCAAAAACAATAAAATATAAACTTTATAAACTATTATAGCTTATTAAAATATTTAACAAAGCATAAAAAGTTATATTATTTAATTTTATTATTAAGCTATTAAAATTAAAAAAATTAATAATAAAAGTTAAATATAATTCGATTTTAGTTATTATAAACAAATTTATAAAATATAAGCATTTTGTGCTATATAAAAAATTAAGTATAACAAAAGAACTTGCGTACATAATAATGCAGCATATTTTTAGTAAATATAGCATTTTAAAAAAAGCTATTATAAATAAAAACATTACTATAGTTTTTAAGTATTAGCAATTATTAATAAAGGCTTTAAAAATTAAGCATTAGCTATTTATAGCTTATT
Source organism: Xylaria digitata (assembly GCA_022495195.1). Classification (NCBI taxonomy): domain Eukaryota; kingdom Fungi; phylum Ascomycota; class Sordariomycetes; order Xylariales; family Xylariaceae; genus Xylaria; species Xylaria digitata. The sequence continues at coordinate 6,424 of MU377261.1, forward strand.
ATTTATAAACAAATAAACAAACCGAAAAATTAAACCAAACATTAAAACAATACTTATAATGTTATTTTAATAAATAACAAAATAACTAAGTTAAATTATTACTTTTAGCAAAATTTGTATATAACAGCTTAAGCAACAAAAATATAAAAATATTACTATTTAAAACAAATTATAAATTTAACCTAAAAAACAGTTGAATATAAATTTTAAAAACAATAGCGCCAATAATAAAAAAACAAGCAAACAAGCTTATTAAAATATAACAAAAACTTAAAAACAACTTAATATTTATTTAGCAATATATAAAAGCATATTATAATAAATTAAAGTTGTTAAAACTAATTTTAAAAAAAAAAATAAAGTATATTTTTTTAAAAAAAACATTAAAACAAAACAACTTAGCAACAAACTAAACTTTAAACAAATTAAACTATTTAAAATTAAAAAAGTTATTTTAAAAACTAATTATTAACTATTATTACTTTACAAAATAAAAATATATTTAATTTTTTATATTTTATTATTAAAAAAAGCATTAAACAACGCTACGCTAACAACATTTATTAAAATAAAAAAAGATTAAGCAGAATACAAAGTAAAAAAAATATTAAACTTATGTTAAAAAAACGCACTATAAAATATTTATATGCAAAAAATACTTAGAAACTTAAAAAGCATTTGCAGCATATAATACAAACAATTATAATGTTTTATTAACAGTATTTTAATTAACTAAAGCCAAAAAAGCAGAGTTTATTTTTTAAACAAAAAAAAAGTTAAGCACGTTTTAATTAAAAATAAATAAGGCGGCTATAAAAGCAATAGTTTTATTAACTTAACAACTTTTTTTTTTGCGCTCGCGCCTTTTAAAAAACTTAAACTTTTCTAAATTTATAATATTATAAGCTACAGCTTTTATTATTTTATTATACTACATTTTCTTTTGTTTATAAAAGCAACGCATATAAGCAAGCGCTAACTTAGCAGCTTTTTTAAAAACTTCTAGTTTTTTTTTTAGCAATTTATATTATGCAGCAATTTTGTTAAACTGTTTAGCAAACAAACTTTTAACATTATACTAAAAGTAAACATTATAAATACAAACAAAATAATAACTTGATTCAAATTTGGTAAATAAGCATTTAAATCTATGTTATTAGCAATAAAAGCACAAAAAAAACATAGTAACTAAAGCATAAAAAATAACAGCAAAAAAAAAAAAATTATGTTTTATAAGCTTTTTATTAAACAATAGTTTTTTACAACGTTTTTTTATACAATTAACTATAATAAAAATAAAGCAAAAAAGAAAAAAACATGCAAAAAGCACAAACATTTATTATTTATTATTAAAAACAATAATTTTAAAAAAAGAAAAATAATATTACAAACTAATAAAAAAACAGCTTAAAAAAAAAACTTAGCGCAGTTATAAACCAAATAAAAAGCTAAACCAAAAAACAAGCTACAGCCAATTATAAGCGCAAAAGTTATATAATAAATAATTAAAATAAGTTTTTATTTATTGTTATTTAAAATAGTTAAAATAGGTTTTTATTTATTGTTATCTAGAATAATTAAAATAAGTTTTTATTTATTACTATTTAAAATAGTTAGAATAAATTTCTATTTATTGCTATTTAAAAAATATATAAAAAAAAAAAATATTATAAAAACATAAAAAGTTCTTTTTATAATTAGCATTAGTTTTTTTTTATTTTACTGTTTAATTTAAGCTTATAATCTAGTTTTTAAAATACATTATAAAAAAGTAAACTTTTTAACGATTACTTGTTTTACCTTTATACAATTTTTTTTGTATTACACTTTATTAAGCGTTACCCCCCCCCTTAGTTATATAGACTAAATAACGATCCACACCTGTGAGTAAACCAACCTATATAAAAGGCTCACCCGTACCAAAAATAAGACCCGTTCGTTACACTTTGTTAGTTATTTTAAAATTAGCAATTTTTTTAATAGTTTTATTTATTTTTTAATTTAGTAGTTAAAGCTTTAAAAACATAAACCAGTAGTTTATTATTAAATAATGTTTATAATATATAATGCAGTTTGTTATATTAAGGTTTTTTTTTTTAGCGTTTATATAAATATTTGCTTTAAAACGCTTAATAAAAATGCTTTTAAAGCTTTTAAAGCTTTTTTAATTATTTTTTTAGCAGCTAATATTTTAACGCTTAATAGCTCTTTTTTTTTTACAGGTTTAATAAAAATAATTTTTTTTTTAGTTATTAAGCTGCTTATTAATTTTTTTTACTGTTTTTATTAGTTTAAAAATATTAAATAAACTTTTTTTTATAATCTTTTTAATTGTTTATAATATGTTTAGTATTATAGCTTTTTAGCAAAGCTTTATTGTTATAATATATAAAAATAAAATATTTTTAATAATAGCAGTGTTATAAATATTTTTAAACAATATAGCTTATGCTAAATAAATATTTTATAAAACTTTTTTTAAGTTTATAATAAGCTTAAACAAGTTTATTGTTTTTTTTTTTTTTTAAATAAGCTTTAATAACTTTATTTAGCTAGTTGTTTGCTTATTTAATAAAGTTTTTAATAAGTTTTTTAATAGCAGCGTTAATAAAAGCTTTATATTTATATTTGTGTTTAAATCGGAGCACTTTTTAAAAAGTTATATTAAGCTTTTTAAAGTTATTATACTATTAATTAATAGTTTGTTTAGCTTTTATATAAATTAATTAATAGTTAAAATGTATTATTTTTTATATTTATTTAGTAAGCTTAATAACTTTAGTTTAATAAAAGTTATAGTGCTTATAAAAAGTATTATAATATTATTAGGCTGTTAAAAATTAGGTTTTAGCTGCTGCTATAAAATTTGCAAAAATAGCTGTAGTACGCTTAATGTTTAATAAAAAAAATAAAAAATTAGTAATTTTTAGCAAGCTTAGTTTTATAGGCTATAAAGCTCGGTTTTTTTTAAAAATTATATATTTTTATAGGTTTTTATTGCGCATACTATTTATAAAATTTTTCTTTTATAAATAAAAGTTGTTAAAAGAGTTAAAAGTAGTTAAATTTAATTTCGACATTGTAATAATTTCGCTGTTTTGTTATTAAAAGCTTAGTTTTCTAATAAAAATAAAAATAATAAAATTTTTAATTATTAGATTTTAATATATTGCGATTATGCTACATATTGTTATATTGCTTTATTTTTTTTTTTAGCTTAAATTTACAGTAGTTTATGTGTGCGCTAAAACTAGGTTTAATGCTTAGTTATTAATGCAACTAGTAGCTTAAATAATAGTGATCTTTTTATTTATGCCTTATAGGCTTGCATTTCCCACTTTATCACTTAGTATAATCCAACAATAAAAGCGGCATAAAAAAATGTTTGCAATTTTTAAAGCATTAAGTTAGTCGAAAAAAAAGTTAATATTAGTTATTATAGCTTTGTTAACTTTTAAATAATTAATAATTTGGCTTTTAAATATAGCAACTAATAAATTTTAAATAAAAAAACGGCGGTGCTATATCTTTTTTACTTTTAAATTAAAGTTATAAGCAGTTAGCATTTATTAAACTATTATTTTAAACTTAACAAAAAAAAGTGTAAAGCTTAATTTAGCTTAACTAACTGCTTAATATACTAACTAAAATTTTAAGTATAATAATAAGGTTTAGTAGTTTTAATTAATTTTTTTTTTAATAAGTATATTAGCTAAACAGCGTTGTAAAAAAGTTTAAAATGTATTTTACTTTTTAGCGGCTGCGCGAACAGGCATTTTGAGTTTAACGTTGCAAACAGCAGCTTTCGCACGCTTTTTCAAACCTAATTATAGCATTGCAAAAAAAAAAAAAAAAAAACGAATATAGTAATATAAAAAAAAAGGTTGTAAAAAAAAAAAAGTAGTAAAAGAATTGTAAGAACTTTATAAAAGTATGTTGTAAGAAAATTGGGTGGTTAGGGTGGCCCGTGGCCGCACGGCCCGTGGCTAGTGCAGTTTTCTTACAGCTTAGAACTTAGACCTTAGATCATCTAAATACACTACTATCTGATCGCTTCTGGTGAAAGCACTGGTCAATTCCTTCCAATAAATCAATGTCCATTTCTCCGAGAATAGTGTATAAGGCTCCGCCTCACGGTGCCCGCAAGCCAACTACCTTTATCTCATGAACAATATCGCTGTCTACTGCGCAATACTACATGTTGCAAATTAGTAAAGAATCTAGTTTTAGGACAAATCCACAATGGTGTATAAAATAAAGACTCGCAACGTTAGCCAAATGCAATTTAACGCACTAATATATGCAAATGGGGCTAGCTGTCAAATATAAGCAACAGCATGCAATTGGGTTAAATGTGTTGTATTTATTTTTGTGTTAATATAGGTGTTATTATCAGAATAAACAAGCCAGTTAATTAGAGGTTCAAAAGTGTGTATATTATATATAAGCAGATTCTGCTCTGCCCCTAAGGCGTATACTAGTAATTTAGGTAATAAATTCTTGAGGTTAAAGCTAACTTAGCTTACCCCTAATGTTATAATATCTATTAACATAACCTTTTATTTTAACACACCTTTTTAAAGCCAATTACTTTATATTTTGCTTTAATTTAATTAATAAAGCTATTTTTATAGCTTTTATGCTTTTACTTTTTTTCTAAATAATCTATTTTTAAAGCTATTAAAGTTCTTTTAAATAATTTTCTTTTATTTTCGCTTTAAAATCCATGCTTTTACGTTTTTTAACCTTAATTAAATTATAAATCCAGCTTATTTAGTTGCTAAAAATGCTTTTATAAATCCGTTTGCAATTATATCGCTTATAAAAACGTAAATTACATTTAAAGTTTTTTATTAAACTTTTTGTTTTAACTAATAATTATATATATTTATATATTAAAGCTTAGTTTTTAAAATAAATACTTTTTTTTTTAAAAGCTTAATTGTTTGCTAATTATTACACTAAAAAGCAATTTGTTAACTATTTAAAATAATTTTAAGTTTTTTAATTAGTTTACTAACAAATATAACTTTTTTAGCTGCTTAAGCTAAAGCGAAAAGTTTAGCTTTAATAGTTAAAATAGTTATAATATCCTGTTTGTTAGCTTTTTAACTAATAACTTTTCTAAATAGCTTTATAACGTAGGCTTATAAGCTTTTACAATCGATAGTATTATTTGCAAACAAAAAGTTGCTAGCAACAATTAAGTTATTACTGCTTTCAAATTTAAAAACATAATACTAAGTTTAAAAAAAATAATTTAAAGTTTAATTAGCTTTGCAATAATATTTAAAGCTAAAATTTAAATTAAATCGTAAAAGTTTTAAAGCAAAAAAAGCAATATTTAGGCGTATAATCACTGCTGCATATATAATAAAGCTTATTTTTTTTAATAAACATAAATTTTTTTAGCTATAGCTAAGCTTTTATAAAGCAATAACTTTTAAATTTTTATAAAAATAAAATGCTTTTTTTTTTTTAAATTACTTAGCTTGCTAATCTTTTTAATATATAAAAATTAAAATAACTAAATTAGTTTTTGTTAGCGATTTTTAATTATTTTAACTTTTAAAAACTACTAAAAATCGTTTTTTTTAGTTAATTAATATTTAGTTTTAAGTTCTTATATTAGTTTTATAGCAAAAACTTTTTTACAGCTTTAATAAGCTAAAACTATATTATTTATATAAATAAACATAAGAATTTTATTTTTAAAATAGCAACACAGCTTATATAATACTATTGAATAATTTAATTTAAAAAACGTTAAAGTTAATTTTTTTTGCTATAATAAAAAAAACTTTTTAAATTTATATAAAGTTTTTTATAGCTTTAAAAAAATACTTAACTTGCAATAGCTAAAAGGCATTTTTATATAGATTTTTTTATTTAGTTTAACGTTAACAAAGGCATTAACTATATTATACTGCTTTAATTTTAAATTAAACTTAGCTACAATTGTTATTAAAGTTTTAAAAGATTTTCTTGCTAAAATAAAAGCATATGTTTTTTTTAAGCTTAAATAAAGCTGTTAATTTTTTTAAACAACTAACCATGTTTTGCACTTTATAAAATAGCCGTGCTTATTAAACTTATAAACGTATACTTATATATAGTTAAAAATAAGTTTTTTATAAACAATTTTTTAATTAACTTTATTTTACAAAGCTATTTTTTTATAGCTTTTAAAATATAATTTTTTTGCAACACAAAAACTTTTTTTTATTAAGTGTGTATTTAAATCTTTATAAGTTTTAAATAACAAAAGCAGTTTTATTTTATAGACTTTTTTTTTAGTTAGCAGTTTCTGCTTTAGATTTTAATAATTTTTTAATTTAAAGTCTTTTTTAACATTAAACGCAGCATTATTTGCAAAGCTGTTTTTTTTATAAGAATTAAAGTAATATTAAAAATAGTTTACTATTTTAGCCTTTTTAGCCTTGCTTATTAATATATTATTAAATAACTTTATAATGTATAAGCGTTTAGAATTAAATATAGCTTTTCAGCATTTTTTACATGCTAAACCTACAATATAAAAACTTAAAAAAAAATTTTTAGTTTTAAATCTTGGTTTATTAGCAACTAGCGCAGCTTTTGTAAAACAAACTATTAAATCAGCTTTTTCAACTATAGCAATAAAAAAACTTAATAAAAAAAAGAATCTTAAAAATAAAAAATATAATATAAAAATAGTTTGTATATAAAGTTAATTAAGCTTACAAATTATTTTAAAGCCTATTATTCAAATTTTAAATACGCTTTTTTTATTATTTAAATCTTCTGTTTTTTTAAAATTATTTTTTGCTACATTTTAATAAACTTTGTAATTTAATTTAAAATACTTATTAATCGTTTTAAGCTAAATCTTTTAAAAGTTTTTTTTTGCTAATAATGCTTTAATAGTTTTAAAAAAAAGCTTTTTAGCATTTTTCTACAAGTTTTCCAAATTTCTAATATAAAAGAACTTTTTTTAGAACTATATATTTTAAATAAACTTAATATAATTATTTAAAAGGTTCTAAATCTTATAAATGTTAATAAAATTATAGCTAACTAAATAGCTAATCCAGGCTTTTAAATTAAATTGATTAAAGCAATTTTTCTTAAGCTAACTATTAAAGTTTAAAATATATGCCTTATAACTATATGCTTTTAAATAAGCTTGCTTAAGCTTTTTATTTTTTATTAATCCGTTTTTTAATATAAAATAAATATAAAAACGCTTATATAAAGTCTTTTAGTTATAAATATGCTTAAAAAACTTGTTATAAAAATAAATTGCTGTTTTTATAATTTTTAGCTACAAAAATTTAAGCAAATTTAAGCTAAAGCGCATTACGCAAGCTTTATTTTTAATTACACTTTTTAAGCGTTTAGCTGCTTTATTTTGGCTTTGTATATTAGCTGCTAAAAGCTTAAAAATAATTTTATAATTTAAAAAAGTCTTTTTAAATACTTTTAAGCTATTTTCGTGCTTAAAAATCTTATTATTACATTTAATTATTTCGATTTTAATTTAGTAACAGTTTTATAAGTGTTTAATTAGCCTTTCGAAAGCAGCAATTATACTTTTAGTTTGTTTATTTTTAAAAAAATAATTTTAAATATATTTTAAATACTTGTTTATAGCAATTATTATAAAGTTGTTAAAATATATAATCTTTTTAAAATTATAAAAATCGATTGTAATTTATATTTTAAGCTTATTAAGCTTTATTTATTTTATTTGTTTAATTTAACGCTACAGCTTAGCTTAAGCGCAAGCATTATAATTAGTTATAACTATTTTAGCTTTTAAGTTCTTTTTAATTTTAGCTTTTAAAAACTTCTGCATTAAATATTTTAAAAAGTTAAAGCTAGCATATTTTAATTAAAAATGCTATTTTAAAATATTTATACAGTTTAGCTTTTTTTTTATATAAATGCTAAATTGTTTTTTGCATAAATAAAATACTTGTTTAATTAATAATAAAAAAAAGTATTTTAATATAAACTAATTAAATCGCTCTTATATTTAACAAACAATTTTGTTATCTTTTTGTTTTTAAAGTATTAAAAGTTTAAGCTTTATATTTTATTAGTATTTGCTTTATTAAAGCTTTTTTAAAAAAACTATATTAGTTAAAAAGTTTTTGCAATAAGCTATATTTAGCAAACGTATAACTTTTAAACTTTTAAATTTTTAAACGTTAATATTTACTTTTTTATAGCTTAATATAAGCACTGCAAAATTTTTTGCAATAACTATATTACTTAGTTTAGCTTTTTTAAAGTTTAAAAACCTAACTATTTTATTAAAAATATATAGTATTCTTTTTAAATCCAAAATAGCAAAGTTTTTAAAAAGGTATTAAAGTTTATTTCTTTTAAAAATAGTTTTTTAAGCAATAAAAGTGCTGCTTATAATTCGGCCAGCTAATTATTTCTTTAATATTTCGACTTTAATATCTTTTTTTTTGCTGTTTAACCAAGCTACTTCTTTTGCTAAGTTTAAATTGTTTTTAATAGTTTGTAGCACAGCTTGCCTTAATAAAAGTTAAACTGTTTAATATATAAATGCTTTTTTTAGCAATACGTACTAACATTTTTTAAAATTATAAAAGTTTTAATATGCTTTGCATACTTAAATGTTAGCACAAAGTTGCTTTAATATAGCTTTTTATAAGCTTTTGCCTTTATTTTTAGCACAGCTTTATTTTTTTTTTTATAAATAACAAAAATTAAAACAATTTAGCTTATTTTAAACTTAATTGTTTTTATTAGCTTTTTTTTGTTTGTTAATACTATAAATAAAAAATGCTTTTTTAAATGCTTTGCCACTTTTTAAAAACAATAAGCATATTAACGCATACTTTTATAGTTTTACTGCTATATTAATATAAGTTAATAACTTTATATTAATAACTGCTTTATTAACTATTTTAAAACTAGTAATCTAATTTAAAATTATTTTTTAAAATATAATTTTAAAATTTGCTATAAAATTATTAAAAAAAGTTAACTTTATAAGTTCTTTATTAATCTTTTTAGCTACTATAACTTTTTATTTTGTTATTTATACTTTTAAATTTTTTAAAACTTTTAATAAAAGCTTAAATATTATTGCTTTATATTATGCTTATATTTCTTGCTTAAAACTAAATTAAACAGCAGCACTAATTTTATTAATACTATTATACCACATATAAATCTTTTTTTCCGGCTTTAAAAAAGCTATTTTATAATTTAAAACAATAATATTCTGCATTTAAAAAATCAGTTTTTTAACGTTTTTCCTATATTTCATATATGCTTTATCCTTTAGCATATATATGCTTTAGTTAAATATAAAAAATGCTTTCCTATTGGCTATAAAGTTCCTAATCGAAATAGCCGAATTAATATTAGCTCTTATAAAATAGTTCTTATATTGTAATAGTTTTAAAAAAGTTAGCTATTTTTTTTGGTTAATAGTTTTTATATAATCCTATATATCAAAAGCTTTTGCTTTAGCTATAAAATTGCGTTGCTATTAATCAAAATCCTTTAGCTTAATAAATAAAGCTTTTTCGGTTAATAATAATATTATTTTAATATTTTTTAGTATTATATTATTTAGTTCTAAAGTTTAATAAATTTATTGTTATATATAAAACTCTTAATTGTTAAAATAAACAAGCCAGTTAATTAAAAGTTCAAAAGTATATATATTATATATAAACAAATTTTGTTCTGCTTTTAGGGCGTATACTAGTAATTTAGGTAATAGATCTTTAAAGTTAAAGCTAACTTAGCTTACCCCTAATGTTGTAATATCTATTAACATAACCCTTTATTTTAACAGTTATATAGTAATAACTGCGTTTATAAGCAGAATTATATAGGGGCCTCTGTTATCTTAACATAGGTTTGTTATTAAATACCTTTTTAATTAATATACCAAATAAGATTATATTTCTTATATTTAACATACCTTTTTAAAAAGCATTTTTTAAAAAATAATTCTTATAACCAAAAGCTTATAGCAATAACTTTTTATAACTTTATAAAACTAAAATACTTTTTTTAATTAATTAGTTATTTATATGTTAAACTTTCTTTTTTTTAATAAGTTTTTTAACATCTTTTATTTTTTTTTAGGTATTTTTTATAGTTTTTGCTATTTTTAAATGTTTTTAATATTTATAAAGTTAAGCTGTTTTAAAAAAATGTTTTATTTTTTTTTAAAAAAGGCTTTAATTAAGCTATTAACAATTATGTTGTTTATAAAAATATATTTAACTTTAAAAATTTTATTAATAATTTTTTAATGTAGCTAATAATTGTAAATATTAATATAACGTAGTTTTATATATAGCATAACAATATTTTTAGTTATTAAATTAATAGTTTGCTAATTATTATATTAAATTTAAATTTGTTTATTATTTAAAATAATTTTTAGTTTTTTAATTAGTTAGCTAATAAATATAGATTTTTTAGCTGTTTAAGCTAACATAAATAACTTAGCTTTAATAGTTAATATAGTTATAATATTTTGTTTATTAGCTTTTTATTTAATAACATTTTTAAAGAGTTTTATTATATAAGCTTATAAGTTTTTATAATTAATAATATTATTTGTAAACAAAAAATTGTTAATAACTATAAAGTTATTTTTATTTTTAAATTAAAAAGCATAATATTAAGTAGTTTTAAAATAATTAAATAAGCAATTAGCAAAGCTATAATAGTTTAGCTTAGAATTTAAGTTGAAACAAGATAGCTGTAAAGCTTTAAAAGCAATATTTAGCTAAATAATTATTGCTTTATATATAATTAAGCTTATTTTTTTTTAGTAGCTATAAATCTTTTGCTTAGTAGCTATTTAATTATAAAAGCTTAACTTTTTTGTTTTTATAAATGTATATGTTTTATATAAAATATTTTTATTTTTAAGTTTAATAATTTTTTTAATATATAAAAATTAAAATAGCTAAATTAAGCTTTTGTTATAGTTTTTAATTATTTTTATACTAAAAAATTAAAAAAAGTTGTTTTTATTAATTATTTAGTAACAACGCTTTAGTTTAAAAATAGCATATTAAACAATTGTTTTTTTATGCTTTTTGTAAGCTAAAACTATATTATTTATATAAATAAAAATTAAAACATTTTGTTTAAAATAATAGTATAGCTTGTAAAAAACGGCTTTATAGCTTATAAATTTTAAAAATTAAATAAGCTTGCGTTGTTATAACAACAAAGATTTTTTAAAGCTATATAGTGCTTAAAATAATTAAAATAAAGTTTATAGTTTGCAATATTTTAAAAGCATACGTATATAAATTTTTTTATTAAGTTTAACGTTTATAAATATGTTTATTATATTATACTGTTTTAATTTAAAGTTAAATTTAGCTGCAATAGTTATTAAAGTTTAAAAAAATTGTTTTATTAAAGTTAATGCATAAATATTTTCTTTTTTATTAGTAAGCTGTTAATTTTTTTATATAACAAGCCTAGCTTTATATTTTTAATAATAACTATGCTTGTTAAACTTATAAACATATATTTATATATAATTTAAAGTTAGCTTTTTATAAATAATATGTATATTAACTTTTTAGCTTGCTTAAAATGCTTTTTTATAAAATAAATATTTAAAGCTTTATATTATTTTAAAAATAATAAAAAGTTTTAATAATGGATTTTAAATTTAGTTTAAAAAAGCTTTGTTAAGTTTAATATTAAAAAAGCTAAAACATTTTATAAACTAAATTTTAAAGCGTTTAATATTAAAAAAGCTAACATATTTTGTAAGTTAAATTTAAATATGTTTAACGCTAAAAAAGTTATAGCATTTTATAAGCTAGATTTAAAAGCTTAAAAATTTTTTTGCAGAATATTTTTTAGCAATATAAAAAATACAAGCCTTTTGTTTTAGCAAGATTTTAATTTGTTATTAAAATAGTTTAAAAATTTTTTTAAAAATTTAGTTTTATTAGTTTTGTTTACTAGTATATTATATTATAATTTTGTAGTTGTTAAGCGTTTTATATTAAACATAACTTTTTAACAACTTTTATATACTATAACTTTAAAAAAAATTATATAATAACTTTTTTTAAACTTTAAAGTTAAATTAAACAACTTAATAGTTTTATTAAAATTTTTTTTTTAGTTTGCTTTTTTAATTGTAGCGCTAAAAAGAGTATAATAGTTAAAAGATTTAAAAAAAGTAAAATATAAAGCAAAAATTGCTTTAATATATAAGTAATTAGTTTTTATAAGCAGATTTAGTTTTAAATTTTTATTTTTGTTAATATTGTTTTTAGCTTTTGCTTTTTTAGCTAAATTAATTAATATATATACTTTTTAATCTTTATAAAAATTAATAAAAAGCTGTTAAACAGTTTTTAAATAAATTTAATAAATAATTTTAATAACTAAAGCTTTAAATTTTTTGTTAATAGTTTTTAAAAAATTGTTTTTTAAAAATTTAATATTTTTTAAAAAAGTAATGTTTTTATTAAATATAATATTTTTAGTTATAATAATTTTGTTAGTTTTTAATAATTAGATTTAATAAGTAATAAATAATTAATATTTAAAAAAATAGCTAATTTAAGCTTTTAAATTAAATTTTTTTTATTTATTTGTTTTTTATTATATGTTTAATATTATTATAAAAGCTTTACATTTATAGATTTTAAAATAAGATAATATAAATATTTTGCTTTTTTTTATAATGCTGTTTTATATTTAAAAGTAGTTATAAAACTTTTTATATAAAGTTTTTTAATTATATAAGTATTTAAGTGTTTAATTATATAAGTAAACCGCAGCTTTAATAATTTTTATTTATAAATAAGTTGGTAGCTTTAATTTATTTTTTATAGATTTTGCTTTATTTTTAATAATACTTTTTAATCTTTTAACGCTTTTATTAAGTATTTAAATATTAGGAAAAAATATTTTAAAAGTAATCTTTTTAGTAATTTGAAAATGCTAAACAAGTTTTAACGTGCTGTTTATATTTATAGTTATTTTTTTATTATATTTAATAGTTAATATTTTAATTTTATAGTAATTTTTTAAGTGCTTAATTAAATAATTAAATATAATTTTAATTAATAAATATATTTAATTATATAAGTAGTAGTTAAAAATAAAGCTAAAAAAGCGGTTTGTTATAAGCATTATATATTATTTTATACTTTTGTTTTTTTAAGATTTTTAAAGTTGTAAAAATTAATAGCTAGGCGTGTTTTAGCTATTATTAGCTTTTTTTTAAATAATTTGTTAATTTAGCGCTTGATTTTAAATATATTATACGCGTTATATTAGGCAGTTTTAATTTTGTTATTATTATTAAAAGCTTGGCGTATTTTTATTTTTTAAAATAAAGCTATTAAGTGTTGTAATGCTTTAGGTTTTAAATGTTTTATTTTAAAATGCTATTAAAATAAGTCTTTTTATAAGAGTGGTTTTTTTATATATAAGTTAAGCTTGTTACGCTTTATATAAAAAGCAGTTTTTTTGAATAATAAAAAAAGATATTTTATTATAAACTAATTAAGTTGGTTTTATAAACAGCAAAGTATTAAGCTGTTTTTTTGTTAAAAAAAGTTAGTAAATAGCTTATTATTTTATTAATATTTTAATTTATTAAATATATATAAAAATATTAAGTTAGTAGCTATATTTAAGCAATAAGCTACGTTATAAAATTAATAAACTTTTAGTTTTTTTAGTTTTTAAACTTAAATATTAACTTTTTTAAAGCTTTTAATAAAAATAACTTTATTTTTTATATATACTGCATTATAAAAATTAACTCTTTTAAAATTTAAAAACTTATTAATTTTGTTAAATATATATATAGTTATTTTTAAGTTAAAAATAGCTAAATTTTTTAATTTATAAATTGTTTTTGTTTTATTATTTATTGCAAAGGTTGTTTAAACAAATTTTTTTAATAGTTAGTTTGTTTTAATTTTTAATTTATTTTGCTTTGCTTTTTTTTTTTAAATTTGTTTAATTTTTTTAATTAGTTTTAGGTTTAATTTTAAAAGCTTTTAAACTATTTTTTAAATAGTTTAATTTAGTATAAACTTTTTAAAGGCATGTTTTAAAAAAACGTACTAATACTTTTTTAACGTATAAGTTTAAATATAAAGCTTGCATTTTGTATTATTTATATTTGTGTTTGCATAAAGTTTTTTGTTTGCAAAATTTAGTGTTTGTTTTTGCAATTTTTTTTTTTAAAAAGCGCGTGCTTTGCTTTTTTTTGCTGCTTTAAACTAACTATTTAAATTTTTAACTTTAATAAAATTGTTAATTTTTTTAGTATTATTATACGTATAAAAACTTTTTTTATATAGTTTTTTTTTAGTTAGCTTGCTTTAAACAAACAATTAAATGCTTGTTTTATTTTTAAAGTTTAATATAATTTTTATATAGTTTAAAGTTTTTTTTTTAATTTTTAGCTTGTTAGTTTGTTTAAACGCTATAACTTATTTTAAATAGCTAGTTTTTAAAACTTTTTTTAAGTTTGTAGCAATATTATAAGATTTTATAAAATTAGTAGTTTTATATTTTATTGCAATAGCTAGCTTTTTTTTTTATTTTGTTGCTTAAGTTTTTAAGTTTTTTAATAGTTTTTTAGCGCTATTGTTAATAAAAAATTTATAATTTAGTTATGCTTAATATATAAAGCTACTTTTAAAATATGTTTTAATAATATTTAGCTTTTTATATTAAATATTTAATATATTTATAAGCTTTAATAAAATATTTTTATAGTTTTAAAACATTGTTTTAAATATTTAGTTTTTTAATTAGTTAATAAATTTTATTAAATTTATATATTTATATATTTAAACGTTATAATTATTTAAATTTGTATTATAAACATTTTTTTTAACAGTTGTTATTTTGGTTATATTTTGTAAAAGTTTTAAGTTTATTGTTTTATAGTTTATAGTTAAAAAAAATTTTGTAGCTAATGCTAATGTTGCTACTTTTAAATAGTTTTTAATTTTAAGCATAATTAGTTGTTTTAGCTATAATATTTTTAACTTAAAATTTAATATAATATAATTTTATAAATTTAAACTAACTGCTTTATTTTTAAGCTTTTTATTTTAAAAGTAAAAGTTATTTATGTTTTTAAATGCAATTTTTATGTTTTAATTAGTCGGTTTTTGTATATTAATCGCTTAATTAAGCTAGTAGCTATTTAATTAATAGTTTAATATAGCAATAAAACTTTTAATTGTTAGATATAAGCAACGGTATACAATTGGGTTAAATGTATTATATTTATTTTTGTGTTAATATAAGTGTTATATAGTAGTAACTGCGTTTATAAGCAGAATTATATAGGGGCCCCTGTTATTCTGACATGGGTTTGTTATTGAATACCCTTTTAGTCAATATACCGAATAAGATCATATCCCTTATATCTGACACTAGCATCCGATCATGTTCAATTACCTCTACTGCTAAGATGTATACTAGTAGGTACCGGTCTTGTATTGCTGTTGGGTAGGCTGCGGCGTAGGGGACACAGTGTGGAAATGTGGTAGGATCGTGCAGGACTTTATTATTGATAACCTTCTCCGCCTTGGCTCCGTTTTCGGGATGACCCCAAGAATCGTGGCTGCATAGAAGTACCATACAGAAAGGGCTCTTCTGGCGGAATAAGCTGATGTGTGCTTGGCTCACTACTAGGTTCCAGGTACACTAGAGCTGGCCTGTTGCGTATCTATCTGACCTGTTCAGCGATGACCGTGAATACCGACATGCAAATGTGACATGACTTCAGTAGTGATCGCAATATCCTACTCCAAGATAAGTCCTACACTAATTAATTGTTTAGTTTCCGTATTCTTGATGAGAGTTCGCCCAGAATATACCGAATCTTCTATCAGCTACGTTGTAACTAAACTCACCATGTTCAGTCTTGTAGTAGTTCTCGTCAGTATTTTCACTTTCTCCTTATACCGCTTATATACTTGGGCTCTACCAAGGCCAATCCCAGGTATTCCCTTCGATAAAGCTGCAAAGCAACGCCTACTGGGAAATGTGCCCGACGTCCTGGACCATGTTCGGAAAACCGGTCGCATGCGAACTTGGTTCACGGAACACAACCTAAGGCACCAAGCCGTCCTCACACAGGCTTGGATACGGCCTTTCTCGAGACCTACGCTTTTCCTTGCCGATTTCAGGGAGTCGCAAGACATCCTGCTAAGACGGAACAAGGAGTTTGACAGAGGCCAGAGAAGTGTAGACCTGTTTGCAGGTCCGGTCCCCAATCACCACATCGCGATGCTTTCATCAGACCCTTGCTACAAACGGAACAAAAAGCTGATAAGGGATTTAATGACACCCCGGTTCTTGCAAGATGTAAGTTTCAAGGATTTTGCTTTTTTCCTCGTAACATATCGAGTATGAATTTCTAGGCTAAGAGACAATTCAACGGCAGGTCGCTGCCCCCCGAATATATGCAAAGGCAGCAGCTCTTGTAAATTTGTGGACTCTCAAGTTAGAGATAAATGAAAAAGGATTGTTCAGCGCAGGGAAAGACATTTCTGATGCTGCCATAGATATTATCCAGGCTGTGAGTTTTGGTTTAGATGATGATATGAGCACTATCAAGAGGCAATTTGACTACTTAACGAAATTGAAGTCGGCCGGTCAACAGATTCTCCAGGGAGATACTGGACCGGCCGAGTTTCCACGCGTACCTCCTGCCGCCAGTATCGCTGCATGCTTCATGGTCGGGGAACACGCAGGCAGTCTGTTCAAGTCCTTGTTTCCCAAGGCATTCCATCACTTCAAAGTACTTACCAACGCGCAACTCAGACGGAACATTGCGACTAAAGAGGAGTTCATACGCTGCGAGATTAATAAAACCGTCGCGCGATTCCAAAGCCATGGTGAGAGGAGCGTCCGCTCGGCAATGGACTCTGTGCTCCTAAAGGAGAGTGACATGGCTGCCTCAGAGAAAAGGAAGCCCGATTTCCACTCAAGGGCAATATATGACGAGGTACGCTACTTTATTTCTCTATCGGAGAGTCCTAGCTCATCCCATTCAGCTCTTCGGCTTTTTCGTTGCCGGCTATGACACTAGTACATGTGCTTTCTCTTGTAAGTATCTAAATATCCAATATTTCTGGCACATCGAACCCGTTAGATTCATCGATGTCAGAGATGGCTTCAAGCAGGTCCGATTTACCAATACACACGCCACCAATCTAGGGGTTAACTAATTCATATTACCACAAATAGGGCTCGTCAAGGACATTGCCGAGAACCAGAGGGCGCAAACTAAGTTACGCTCTGTGCTCTGGGATGCATTCCCCTCAGCGTCTGCCAAAAGTCGACAGCCGTCAGCAACCGAGATCTCGAGCGCTTCTATCCCCTACCTTGACGCTGTCATAGAGGAAACACTTCGCCTTCATAGTCCCATTGGCGCACAGATTCGTGAAGCCATTGTAGATACCGAATTACTTGGTCATAGAATACCAAAAGGAACGAACGTATTCAGTAAGAGTGTTTCATATTCATTTGATGCTCATTTACTTTCCCTTACGCTAGGCACAAATGCTAGCAGGTTTTTTTGTCAAATGCGTCGAGTGACTCCCAGATTCCAATTCGTTTGCAGTTACTATTTCTGACCAACCTATCTTCACGCCGTAGTGATTGGGACAGGGCCAGACTTCCTAAGTCCCTCAATCCCGGTCCTCGATAGTATACGAAGCGACACATCGCAGAACAAATACGTATACGGCGCATGGGATCCCGCAGACATGCACCTCTTCAATCCCGAGCGTTGGATTAAAGTAGACGAAAAAGGTACAGAGGTCTACGATCACCAAGCCGGACCGTTCCTTTCCTTTGGCCTGGGGCCCAGGGGTTGTTCCGGGCGACGACTTGCTTACCTAGAATTGAGGATTGTCTTGGTTTTACTCATCTGGAACTTCGAGTTTCATCAAATCACGGGCGAGATCGGTTCATATACGTCTGTTGATAAGATGACTACAAACCCGAAGTTTTGTTATGTTCATTTGTCGAGATGTTAAGTGCTTGGAAGTAATTGCTAGCCAAAAATGGCTATATTTTTGCCTTTGTTTATTTTTTTAACATTTTCTCTCTCTATATATAAAAGCTAAAACTTTAAGTTTTAAAATAAAAATTAATTATAAATATATGTATTAACTGTTTAACAGCTGTTAAGCTAACAGCACATGCAAAGTTTTTACCGCACGCAAAGCTTTTATATTAATATACCTTTATAAAGTTGTATTATTATTTCTTTATTTCTTTATTTTTTTTTAAAAAGTAAATATAATAACCTTAGTTTTTACTTGTTCTTTTTTAATTGTAAAAACGAGGGCATATATAACCTAATACTTTTTTGTTTTTACTTCGTTATACCTTTTTAATCGTAAAAAAAAGGGCATCGTAAAACAATGGCGAACTGTATTAACAAGTTCTTACATAAACTCTTTCTCACAATCGTAAATGAGGAATAAAGGCGAAGTGAGCTTGAGGTGACATCAAGGCGGCGTAATATGTGCTTGCGTCTCCGTCTCCTTTGTTCAATCTTTCATGCCATGGTCCCGCATCCACGGCACTCGGATTTAACTTTTGGATGGTTGGAACCTTATACGATGGAGTAGCGAAGGACACAAACTCTATTCCACTCACACAACCTCAACTGATATACGATTCCCGGCTGTTCGCCCTTGCCGCCACTTCCCACATCCGACTACATGAGCAAGCAGATTGACCCTAGTTTCCGCGCTTTCCAAGCACCTCAGCGGGGTCTGCAGCTGCCACGTCCTCGTCGTAAGCGCTGGCCTTGCGATTCCCTCCGATAAGGGACTCGATGAGGGCTATTGGGAGATCCTGTGCCCTTTTCCCAAGCACCTCAGTTGGGTTGGCATTCGCCACATCCTCATCGTAAGCACTAGCCTTGCGATTGCCCCCAATCAGACTCAATAAGGGCAATTGGGAGATCTTGGGCCCGTTTTCCGAGTACTTCTGTCGGATCAGCTGCCGCGACGTCTTCATCATAGGCACTGGCCTTGCGGTTTCCCCCGATTAGAGACTCGATAAGTGCGATCGGAAGATTTTCTGCGGGATTCCGCTCGGCAAGATGTTCGTTGGCACCTGAAAGAATTAGTTAGAGACCTCATTTCTCGTTGTGACACAGCATATTTCAAGTCCATAAGGTGAGAGTTCTGCATACCGGCTTGAATGTTGCGAGACTGGAGCGGGTGGCCAATGACGGTGGCAGCCATGGCCAGCACAAGAGTAGATGCGAAGAAGGAAGGCATGTTGTTTGGTATGAGCGTTCTTGGTGAGGATCAGAGTATTCTTGACTGTGAGTTGTTTTTGGGTGGAATAATCTCACAACTGCTAGGAGGAAGGAGTCCTCTTTATAGACAGCGTTGATTATTGTTGACGCGATAATCTTGTTGTATCATGTTTGAACAGCATTCACCGGCTTTGCACGCAAAATCCAGAGGACGGCGCAGACCGTGGGGACAATCGGGAGAGTAGCGCAAAGAGTGTCCTGCGGGGGATGATCATTCCTTACGTTGTATCCCTCAATCCCCGATCAAGTAGGTCACCCATAGCTGAAGTTTGAATATTGATATCGTATGATCACTCACGTAATGATGGTAGTGAGTTGGGATCTGCCTCCGCCAATTGGAGGTTACTAGTCGCTAAGCGTACCTAGTTTCCTGTCTATTAGTTGTTGTGTGGGGAGGATGTGTCAAGCTAGAAGTGTTGTGGGTTGTATCCACAAGACAGTAACTACTAATATCTGTGAACAACCATGGAACCATACATTAGATTAGTACTGTATTATAATAGAGCGGTTAAAGCCGTAGACACACCCGCTAACCTTCGTTAGTGTCGTACTCTACCCGACCGCGTATCGCGGCTCGATAAACGCGCTAGCAACATGGGTCAGTTACCTAGTTACACAACTTCAACGACATGGTCTTCCTGTATTGCTACACACCGCATATTATCATGGTTTACGTCGCTAGCAGTTCACGTATTGGCCAATCGTCATTGCGCGAAGGAAGAAGTCTTATTTGTGCTAGAGGTAATCCCTTCACCAGTTAGATAGTGCCAGCTACGGCTCGTACGGTATTCCCTTTGGCCTTCTTATCCTTTCGTGATACATCGGGACAGTAGTTACAGGATTTTCCATACAATTTCTATTAAGCTTCAACTTCGACTCTCTTTGAACTTGACCTCTAGCTATATTTCCACTTAGAATGACCATAGCACAGCCGATAGATTGAATGACATAAATTTACAGTGTACCTATCCATATATTACCATTCCTAGGAACGCTATTCGCAGGTTAGGATGGCTCTCTACTAAGCCGCATATAAGCTGCACAATTACTAACCTGCCTATCGAATGATGGTTGCTTCATTTCCTGGCGCGTATGTAGATTCGTCGATAAATAGTTAGACAGTAGACTAGATAGCGCACTCAGCTCCTATACAAACCTCGCCAATTGCCTATTATGGTATTACGCTACCACAAGCGCCGGTGACTGCAGCGATCCACGAAGTGTACTACCAGGCCGGGAAAGACTGTCACCGCGCACGTCACCATCGACTATCGTAATACTATCTACATTGGATAGGTACGATCACCAGGATTCTATGCTATCTACTGGTTAATGCTACATGTATAATGTGCTATTTTAGCGACTTTTCAGGTACCGAGTTTTCCGTCAGTGGATTGGCGGTATGGTTGCCGAAAGGGTATTCCAACACAAGATTGGGTGTCCAAGGTAATCCGGCTAGAAGTTGATGAAATAAAGGTTTAGGCACTAGAGGGGAGAGTTTTAGTAATGCACCATGATGGCCCTGGGGTGATTCAACAGATGTGGTAATATAACGACCAATCAAAGTAGAGTTCATCCTAAGAGATATACCAACTACTCCTACTCGTAACCCCAAGATTGATCTCACTTTCATCGGCCTCAACCTAGACGACAAGCCAATTATCCTCAATTATGGTTTTCTCCAACGCCTTCCAGTACTCGTATCTTGCTTCTCGAGGCACATCCTCCGAGTCTATAGAAGAAGACCAGTATCTTATTAACCAGAATAGCCACCCCAAAGAGACAGAAGCCCAGTCTCCCAAACCGGTATACGGTGTCTTTGCCTTCCGTCTGCTCCGGGTCCTCCCATGGTTTCTAGCTTTCGGGAGTACGGGACTGCTCTTGTATGGCCGCTTTAGAGGTCCGGACGAACTCGCATGCACTCGCCTTCTGAATCCGTACTGTTAGTATTGCATTGTCCGTCAAATCCTAGCTGCTAATATCCCAAACAGCACCGGCTATCGAGGACGGCGTCGTCGAGTACTATGACACAGACTTCGAGAACGAGTTCGCACATAAAACGAAGTTTAGGGGGCCGCCGACTCCTGAAATAGAAGCGGCATGGAATCAAATTTGGAATCGTATGTTCACTGTCATTTTCACAGATACATTATGAATCAGCTAACATGTCTATGCGTTAGTCGGCGGCGTGGAAGTGCCACTTGACGGCCCAGCCCAACTTGGGAAACCATCTGAAAACCTTGTTCACATCAACTCGGACGAAACTAGAGGATATAGCGGGATGTTAGAAGTATTCCATCAACTACACTGCTTGGTACGTGACACGGATATGCCTCAAGGCCCTACACGTAGACCCCATCTGCTAACATCACAATGAAAAGAACCTAATCCGGCAGTATACTTGGAAGGATTACTACAAAGACAACCTGCGCGAATGGCTCAACGAGGGAGATCATCATCAGTTTGTAGACTTGAACGTATCGAGCCACGCCTCTGTTGGTGATCGGATGCATGTAGACCACTGTATCGAGACATTGCGCTTGCAACTCATGTGTAATGCCGATTTAACGCCGATGCTCGTGCTCAAGGACGAAAGCATTGCTCTCGGATCCAAGGCGGACTTCAATGTCCATCACAAGTGTCGACGCTGGGATAGGCTTGTCGCTTGGCAGCGCACTCATACGACTGACAAGGAAGCTAGTGGGCTAAAGGCGTCGTGATACGAATTGCCCTTCCAACGCGGATAGTCAATCGGTTTCGCACAGAAGCTGTTGCTATTGTTATATAAGGACAAATTATAAAATATTTCCCTATTAATAAACAGAAAATATAGCACGATAGCATTATTTTTGTCATCGTGTCTAATCATAGTGTTGTGACCTTGTATTTCAAGTATGGAGGGCTCCTCTGACGAGCTTATATAGCATGGGCTAAGAGGCCCTGATCCTGATAAAGTTCCGTGACAAAGAGGAACCGTGGCGTGGTGCCTCCTTCTTCCTCGGCTTCAAGAAATCCTAGCGCAGAACCACTCCACCATGCACCCCATTCTTGTATCATGTTTTAATTGAGGACTTAGATTTCCTTCTTTTTCATAGCTCCTGAGCTGCTGCAGCTATCCACCGAGTTGTGGTGATGAACTTGCTGTAGAGGTGAGACATTTCGAGATCGTTTTCGGCCACCCACTCCAGGTCAGGAAATCATCCAGATTCTTGTGTCGTAACATAAATGAACTCCAGAAACAGCTTGGAGCCGCCTACTTGGGTGGCTCAAGCGGGGATGATGGCAACTATAGCGACTGTGATTGCCATAATTATCACAATAACAAAGAAGAGATAGGGCCTTGAAAATACTTCCAACAGATCAAAGTGTTGAGGCCGGACCGGAGCTGGTTGCTTCTGTCAGCGTCATCCTTCAGAAACTCAGGAAGGTGGTGATGGGGATGATAGGTGCGAGAGAAACAGGAGCAACGCGAATAATATATCCATGACTACCATGATCGTGAGCCTCATCTTAGTGTCTTTTCCCTCACCACACTCTCGTTGGCGTCGCAGCCTACCATTTCAGGGGTCGAGCACCCTCCGCTACAACAGTGGCTTTGCCGCGATATACCACCAGAAATGCGGCGGAAGTCCCCATCATGGTGTTGCTAAGGGGGTGGCCGAAGAGATGAACCTCGCCGCCACGTTGTCTCTTGTTCGCGCCAGGGTCGAACCGGGCCGAGCCATGAATAATCGGATCGCGCAATCTGTGACACTGCCGATAAGCAAAACGCAGGGGCCCCGGGCCATACCCTCACGGGCCACCCCGCCACGCGATTTTTTGCAACACCGCGTATTTAATCCCTTGCACTTAACTCCATCAGTTCTTTTCTTCTCTTTTTTTTTATAATTAATCGAATCGTTTTTTTTCGCTAATTTTTGCAATACTTTTAATTTTTAAAAAAACCTGTTATTAAAGCGCCGTTTGTAATATTAAACTTGGTATAAGTATTAAGCTAGCTGTTTATAAATAAGCTATTTTTAAAACTATTTTATAACGCTGTTTTAACAGTATTTTAATTAAAAAACAAACTAATTACAACTTTTATTTTTTTTTACTATATTTAAAAGTTTAATTAATATATTAAGCAGTTAGCTAAGCTAAGCTAAACTATACGCTATTGTTAATAAAATTTAAAAGTATTGTTAATGCTATGCTTAATTTAACAGGCTATTTAAAAAAAGTTAGCTATATATAACATTGTAGCTTTTTTAACCGTAATTTAATTATTAAAACTGCTAAATTTTATATAATTAGCTATTTACGCATTAATAATGCTATAATAAAAAATATTAACTTTTTTTTTAACCAACTTAACGTTTTAAAAATTTTTAATATTTTTATAAAACGTTAATATAACGCTAATAAAATAAAAGTTAGCTAAAAAGTTAATAACAATTATTAAATTATTTATAAAATTGCTATTTAATTAACTTTTAAAAAAAACATTAAAAAAAGCAAATAAATTATAAATATAAAATATATTTTTAACAGGATTTTGGCTTGCAAAATAAAATAAAACTAGCGCTTTTAAAAGCGCTTTTTAAACCTTTTTAAAAGTGTGTATTAAAAAGTTATTCTTTATTTAATTTATTTATTAAAAAGTTTTTTTATTTATGTGCGCTTTATAATATTAATTATATACGTACTTTTAGTTAAACTTTAAATAGTTTTATAGTTATATATATAATTATATAATTTAATTTTTTAGTTTATATTAAAGTACGCTTTTGTTTTATATTTATTAGCGTTATTTTAATTAGCTATTTGCTTAATAAATATAAGGCGCTTTATTATATACTTTTTATTTAAACAATTATATAGTATTTAAATATATTTTGATTTTGTACGCTAGTATTATAATGTTTAAAACATTTTTTATTTTTTTTTATATTTATTTATATATAAATAAAAAACTTAAGCATTATATAACAACATTATAATTTATATATTATTTTATAATTAAAATAGCTAATTAATTTTGTTAATATATTTTTAAACTGCTGTTTATATATATATATATAAATATATTAATATTTTATGTTATAAATATATATGCTTATTAATATTATTAAAAAGTGTGTTGCTATAACAATAGCGTTATAATAAACGTATTTTATTTATATATATACTTTTTTAATTTATTAATTGCTTTTTTTTTTTTTTTTTTTTTTTTTTTTTTTTTTTTTTTTTTTATAGCTTTTTTATAAATTGTTTTAATATATTATTTATTTATGCTTTTATACGCTTTTTTTTTTTTTTTTTTTATTAATTTATTTATTTTAATTATAAATAAAACTATATTAATATATTATTTAATTTTAAATATATTTATATATGCGTAAACGTATAATTTATAAAATAGTTAACGCTTTTAATGCTAACTTTATATGTTTATAATGTTAAACAAACATATTTGTTTGCTAAATTTTTTATATAAACATTTTTTATAGCTTTTTTAAAATTGTATTATAAATTATGTTAACGTTATTATAATTTAAAAAACTTGATTTTTGTTTGTTTTGCGCTTTTTGCTTTTTGTTTACGCTTTTTGCTATTATTATGCTGCTTTTTTTTATTTTTTTTAAACTTTTTGGCTAGCTTGTTTTTTTTTTTTTTTTTTTTGTTTTTGCTGCTATATTAATTTTGTATGTGCTTGCCCAGCTTTTTGCGCGTTGCTTTGCGCTTTTTTGCTTATGCAAAAAGCGTAAGCAGCTATAAAAGCTAAAGTTAAAAAAAAAAAAAAAAAAAAATAATAAAAACAATAAAAAAAAAAGCTTTTTTGTTGCTATTGCTTGTTGCTGCTGTTAAAATATATTGTACGCTGTTGCCGCAACTTTTTTGCATGCGTTTTGTATGCTAGTTATAATTAAGTCTGCTTTAATTTTTTATAAACAGTATGTTGCTTTTGTTTTTTATAAACAAAGTAATAGCTGCTACAAACAGGTTGTTAAATATAAGTTTTGCTGCAGCTAATGCTGCAAAAATAAAAAAGTTTACTGCTTTTAATAAATGTTATATTAAACGCTTTTAAATATAATTAATAAGCGCTAATTATATAATAGTTTTTTTTATGTAGCTTTTTTTGCTTTTGCTTTTATTGCTGCTGCTAAAACTAATGCTTTTGTTATTATAAAACAACGTTTTTAATTTTGCTTAA
Organism: Xylaria digitata; assembly: GCA_022495195.1. NCBI lineage: Eukaryota > Fungi > Ascomycota > Sordariomycetes > Xylariales > Xylariaceae > Xylaria > Xylaria digitata. Next base: position 31,977 of record MU377261.1, read on the forward strand.
GTTTTGCTTATTTATTAATTATATATTTTATAAAAAATGTTGTTTTAGCGCGCTGCTGTTTGTAAAGCAGGTTGTTTTAAGCACTTAACTTTGCAGCGGCGTACACTGCTGCTACTGCTGCTATTGCTACTGCTAACGCTGCACGTTTGCTCGCTTTGCTTGCTTTTTTGCAAACATTTGTTTAAATATTTTTTTTAAAAAAAAAAACAATAACAACAATAATAATAACAATAATAACAACAATAACGTTGTATTTTTAGCGCAAATAAAAATAAAAAAGAAAAAAAGCAATAGTAGTAGTAATAACAGCATTAGTAGTCTAAGCTACGCTAACGCTTTTAGCATTATTAGGTTTTTTTTTTTTTTTCGTTTATTTTAAAAAAAACAGGTTTTTTAGTTTAATAAAATCCTTTTTTGCTTTTATATTAACTTTTAAATTTTTTTTAATTATATAACGCTTGTTTATTAAGTTAATAAGCGCTTAAAAATGTTTAAATTGCGTTTTATTTAACTTTTTAATAAATTTATTTGCTAATATTTAATTAGTTAAAAAGTAAACAATTTTAAAAGTTTTTTTAAAATACTTTTGTTTTATTTATATGTTTTAAATGTTTATATACTTTAGCTAAATATTAATTTTTTAATTTTTATTAACTATTAAACATATAGCTTAAAAGTTGTTTAAGTATATAATTTAAGCGCTGTTTAAATTAAACTAAAAATTTTTGTATAGCTTTTATAGCATTATAATTTTTTTTTTAATTAAGCTAAAAATATTAATTTTAGCTTTAGTAATAAAAGTAGTAATAATATTTTGTTTTGTTATTTTTTATATTATTGCTCCGCTAAAAAAAAAAACTATATAGTTATGCAAAAAGTGCTTAATTTTTAAGTTATTTGCAAATAATATATTTTTTATAATTAAAAGCGCTTATGCTTTTAAGTTTTAAGCGCTATATATTATATTTAAAAATTATATTTTGTATAAATATTTAATAATTTAGTTAGCTGCTTATATATATTTATTGCTTAAATTATTTAAAAATTTTAATAATTATATAGCTGCGTAAGCTATATTTAGCTTTAACATAATAGCGTTATATAAAATTAATTTAATACGTTTTTAATACGCTTTAATAAACTGTTTAATTATTTTTTTAAAAAATTTTATAAGCTTTTTTATTAGCAATAAAGTTATAAAAAACTAGCTATTATTATTAAAGTTATAACGCTTTGCTATTTTTTTAATATATTAATTATATATTAAAATAATTGTTTTTTTTTTGCGGTTTTTAATTATTTTAATTTTAAAAAACTAAAATATGTTGCTTTTTTTTTTTAGTTTATAAGCGCTTTTAATATGCTTAACTATTTTTATAACTAGTTTAGCATGCTTTTTTTTATAAACAACTAAAAAGTTATTAATATAAAAAACTATAAACACTTTTTAATTTTTAATATAAAATAAACAAAGCTTTTTTAGTAAAGCTTTTATATTAATTTTTAAAAATGTTTTTGCAAATTTTTTATACTATAATATAAACAAATTTTTTAGCTTATATAAAGCACGCTTTAAAAGCTTTATTTTATTGTTTTAAATAAACCTTTTTAATAGGTTTATTATAATAAGCGTTTTTTTTTTTTTTTTAGCATTAAAAAACGTTTTTATTATATTATATTATTTAATTTTTATATTGTTTTGCGCTATTATAGCTATTATTAAACAAAATATTTTTGTTATTAATATTGCTATATAAATAAATTATAAAAAGTTTTTTAGTTATAGATTTTTTTTTATTATTATTTTAAATTTATATGTTTTAAAATAGCTTTTATTATTAAACTTATATATAAACACTTATTTTAATAAAAAAAAAGTATTTTTAGCAAGCTTTTTAAATATAATTTTAAACGTTTTTAATTTTTTTAAGCTTTAAAATTTTTTATAAACGTTTGTTTTAAATTTTTTTTTAAGTTAATATTTTGCTAAATCTTTTTATAACTTTAATAAAAGCATTAAAAAGTTATTTTTATAAATTTAATTGGTTTTTAGTTTTAATTGTTTTAATTTATTTTAGTTTATTGCTGCTGCAAATATAAAATGCAGTGTTTTATATTTTTTATTTTTTTTATAAAACGCTTTTAGCTAATTAAATATAAACGTTTTTAAAAAAAATAACTAGTTTAAATCTTTAATTAAAAAAATTATTTTGTTTTTTATAAACATTATTGTTATAAAAATTGCGCTACTATTTTAACTTTTTAAGCGCTAATTTTTTTTAACATTTTTAAAATTTTAGCTTTTTATTTTATAGCTTAATTATAACGCTAATAAATATATTTATTATTTATATTTTTGCTTTATTAATTGTTTTTTTGTTTTTTAAAATATTTTAATCTTTAAGTTGTTTATTACTTTTTGCTTTTGCGCGCTTAATAAATTAGTTTTTTATAACGCTTTTAAATCAATTTATTAAGTGCTGCTATTATTTTTAATTTTAAGCTGTTACTTTTTAAGCTTTAGTGTTTTTTAAAAAGTTATAAATTTATATAGCTAATTTTTATAAGCTTAAGCTTTTATGCTTTTTTAAATAAGCTTATTAAACGTATTTATTTTTAACTTTTACTTTTTTTGCTAAGCAATAATAAGCTTATTAAATAAATTAAGCGCTTTTTTATTTTTGTTAAAAGCATTAGTATTTAATTTATATATTATATTTTTTGCTTGTAACTATATATTTGCTATATTAAAAAAATTTTTAAAAATTTTATTTAGCATTTTAATTGCTAAACGCTTTTGTTTTTTATAATAAAAAAACTTTTTATTAAATTTAATATTTTATTTAATAATAACTTTTTGCAGCTAAAATATTTATATATAATATAAGTTAATAGCTTTATAGCTTACTAAATACTTTATATGCGCTTAAAATTAGGTTTTATAATTATGCTTGTTTTTATAAGCGCTTTTATTTTTTTTAATAAAGTATGCCTTATATTTATAAATATATATTTTACTTTAGTTTGGCTTTAAATTTTTTATTAAATTCTTAATTGTTTTTAATATATACTATTAAAAATATTGTGTAAATTAGCGCTTAAAAACCTTATATAGAGCGCGTATATTGCGTTCTTTTAAAAAGCTTATATTATATAGCTATACTGCAGCTTATGCAGCTTTTAGCTATAGCTTATTTAATAAACTAACATTAATTAACATTTTAATAGTTTTTTTAATAATCTTTTTTTTAGCTTGTTTAAAACTTTTAATAAGCTTTTTAATGTACGCTAATAAAGTTTTTAAATTAATTTTTTTGTTTTTAATTTATTGTTTATATTTTGTTTTTTTTTATATTGCAATTATAGCTTTATTATTATTGCTTTTTATTTTGTATATAAAAAGCTAAAATTATTATATTATTTAGCGTTTAAATCGTAAAATAGTTTTAAAGATTTGGTTTTACGTTTTTTTTGCTAAAAAGTACGCTTAAATATAACTATTAAACTTGTTTTTTAAAGCAAATAACTAGTTAAAGCTATTAAAACCTTTAAAATAATTAAACAAAATTTAATTAACTTTTTAAACCAGTTTTATTAAGCGCTGTTTTAATATTTTTTATAAAATTATTTAATATACGTACGCTTGTATACAATTTTTACACTTTAAGCGTAAAATTTTTTTTATTTTTATATTTTTTGCTTTGTAAACTAAAGCTTTAAACGCCTTTAGTTCTAAATATTTAGCGCGCAAATGCTACAAATTTTTTATATTCTTTTTAAGTTTTAAAAAATCTTTTAAAAATTTTTATAAACGTTTTAGTTTTAAACTTGCAATATTTAATATAAGCTTTGCAACGCTTGCTAATATTTTTTATAAAAATAAAAATATAGCTATTATTAAAGCATAATTAAAATAAACAGTAATAAGTTTATATTTAAAAAAAACTAAATTATAATATTTTTTAAATTTTGTTATAAGCGTACTTTTTTTTTTGTTTTTAAACTGTAGTATATAATTTTGTTTAAAGTATTATATGCTACTTTTTTATAGCTTTAACTTTAAAATAATATTTATATAAAACTTTTTAATAAATGCTACTTTAATAAATATAAAGTTTTTTATTTTTTTATTTTAAACGTTTAACAATATGTTTTTTAAAATCTTTTTTTTAAAATTTAAAATTAAAAACTAGCTTATACTTGCGTTAACTACTTTTTTATTTTTTATAAAAACAAAAAAGTTTAACACTAATAAATCTTTATAGTTTATTAAATAAAGCGCTTTATAATTATTAATTAAAATGCTGTTTAATAATATATAAAATATTTAGTTAAACGTTATAAACATTTTTAGGTTATTTTTAGTTGCGTTTAAAATTGTTAAGTTAATAATAGCATATATTACTTTTTTTTTTAAATAATTTAAGTTTTTTTTTTAGTTAAGCTTAAACGCTTTTTGCTGTTTTTAAAAAAACTTTTTAATTATTTTTGCTAATAGTTTGCTGCAATTTTTTTTATTAAATAAACTTATAGCGCTTTTTAATATTTTTTATTTGTTTTTTAATAAGTAATTTTTTTAAATAAAACTTTGTTTTTTTAGTTAAAACGTATTATAAAATTATATATATTTTTAGCTTTTAATTATAAATTTAATTAAAAATGTTATAGTATAAATAGTTATGCCTATACTTATGTTTTAACAATTTTAAGCTTTGGTTGCAAATGCTGTTTAATTTTTAGTTATTTAAAGTTTTTTTATTAAAAATAATATAAATGCCTGCTTTTTTTTTTTTTTTGTAAGCATAATTATAAAAAATACTTGCAAAAACCTTGCTAAACTAATTAAAAATAATTTTTAGTTGCTTTAAAAGCTTATTTTTTATTAGCTTGTTTAGCTAAGCCTAAGCCTAGCTTAAAGCTATTTTATTGCTAATTGCTTTAAAAAAGTTTTTTGCTGCAAAATTGCTTATTATTTTAAGCAGTTTGCGCACTTTAGCTTATTAATATGCTATTTTTTAATTTTTAAGCTACTTTATAAAATTAATACTTTTATAATAAGCTTTTATAAACGTTTTTTAATAGTTTTATAAAACTAAGTTTTATATACTTAATTTAGTTAAAGCAAGTTTGCTTTTTAAAGCTTTAACTAAGTTGCATAAATAAATAAATTTGTTTTTAATTAGCTAAGTGCTAGCTATTTTTAGTTAATATTTGTTAACTGTTTTATTAACTTATATAAACAGCGCGTTATATTTAGCGCTATAAGCTGCCTAAATAACTAATTTGCTAAAGTAATTTTTAATAAGTTTGTTAAAAGTTGTTTTAATGTTAGCAGCTAAAAAATAAGTATTATTAAAAACAGGTGCTAAAAAAAAAGCAGCAGCATTATTTTAAAATAGCTAGTTAGCATAGTTTTTGTTATATTATTTTTGCTTTTAATAATAAATATAATTAATAGCTAGCGCTTTTGTTAAATATTAAAAAGCGTAAGCTAAATTATAAATGTTTAGTAAGTTTTTGCTTACTAATTTTTATATACTTAGCACTTTTGCATACGTTTAATAATAGTTATGCTAGCCTGCCTAATTTTAATAAGTCTTTAAAAAAAAATCCTAAAAAAGTTTTAAAATGCTAAAATAATTTATAGTACGTTTAAATAAATGTTTAATTAGCGCTAAAATATAACGTAGTAATAAAAAGTAAAAAAAAAAAAAAAGTATAACTAATAACAAAAATGTAAAAAAGTATTGCTATATTTTTAAAGCATTGGTTTTATAAACAAACCGGGCTTATAACTTTAACAAGATTTTAGTTTGCAAAATAAAATAAAACTAGCGCTTTTAAAAGCGCTTTTTAAACTTTTTTAAAAGCGTATATTAAAAAGTTATTCTTTATTTAATTTATTTATTAAAAAGTTTTTTTATTTATATGCGCTTTATAATACTAGTTATATGCGTACTTTTAGCTAAACTTTAAATAGTTTTATAGTTATATATATAACTATATAACTTAATTCTTTGGCCTACACTAGAGTGCGCTTTTGTTCTGTATTTACTAGCGCTGTCCTAATTGGCCACTCGCTTAATAAATGTGGGGCGCTCCATTATAATATTTTTAATAATAGTTATACTTTTTTACTGCTTTTTATTTTTAAAAGCAAAAATATTTAATATTAATAGTTTTTTTGCTAAAACTTTAAATTATAAAACAATTAATATTTTAAAGCTTTACTTAAAAAATAAATTAATAATAAAATTGTTTTAAATTAGCTTAAAAATATTTTTATTTTTTATATTTAAAAACAATATAGCAACAAATAAATAGTTTTAGTTTATAATAACTATAACTTTTATATAAACAAAACTTTTTTAACAACTTATATATTAAATAAAGTAACACATCCTGTTAAATATAAGCAACAGCATGCAATTGGGTTAAATGTGTTGTATTAATTAATGTGTTAATATAGGTTTTATATAGTAATAACTGCATTTGTAAGCAGAATTGTATAGGGGCCTTTATTATTTTAACATAGGTTTGTTATTAAATACTTTTTTAGTTAATATACTAAATAAGATTATATTTTTTATTTTTAACACACTTTTTTAAAAAGCACTTTTTAAAAAATAATTCTTATAATTAAAAGCTTACAGTAATAATTTTTTACAACTTTATAAAACTAAAATACTTTTTTTAATTAATTAGTTATTTATATGTTAAACTTTCTTTTTTTTAACAAGTTTTTAATATTTTTTATTTTTTTTTAAGTATTTTTTATGGTTTTTGCTGTTTTTAAATGTTTTTAATATTTATAAAGTTAAGCTGCTTTAGAAAAATGTTTTATTTTTTTTTAAAAAAGGCTTTAGTTAAGCTATTAGCAATTATATTGTTTATAAAAATATATTTAATTTTAAAGGTTTTATTAATAACTTTTTAACGTAGCTAATAATTATAAATATTAATATAGCGTAGCTTTATATATAGCATAATAATATTTTTGGTTATTAAATTAATAATTTGCTAATTATTATATTAAATCTAAATCTGCTTATTATTTAAAATAACTTTTAGTTTTTTAATTAGTTAGCTAATAAATATAAATTTTTTAGCTGCTTAAGCTAACACAAATAACTTAGCTTTAATAATTAATATAGTTATAATATTTTATTTATTAGCTTTTTATTTAATAACATTTTTAAAAAGCTTTATTATATAAGCTTATAAGCTTTTGCAGTTAATAATATTATTTGCAAACAAAGAATTGTTAACAATTATAAAATTATTTTTATTTTTAAATTAAAAAGCATAATATTAAGTAGTTTTAAAATAATTAAATAAGCAATTAGCAAAGCTATAATAGTTTGGCTTAAAATTTAAGTTAAAACAGGATAGCTATAAAGCTTTAAAAGCAATGTTTGGCCAAATAATTATTGCTTTATATATAATTAAGCTTATTTTTTTTTAGTAGCTATAAATTTTTTATTTAATAGCTATTTAATTATAAAAGCTTAACTTTTTTGTTTTTATAAATATATATGTTTTATATAAAGCATTTTTGTTTTTAAGTTTAATAATTTTTTTAATATATAAAGATTAAAATAGTTAAATTAAGCTTTTGTTACAGTTTTTAATTATTTTTATACCGAAAAACTAAAAAAAGTTGTTTTTATTAATTATTTAGTAGCAACGTTTTAATTTAAAAATAATATATTAAGCGATTGTTTTTTTATATTTTTTATAAGCTAAAACTATATTATTTATATAAATAAAGATTAAAACACTTTGTTTAAAATAATAACATAGTTTGTAAAAAACAGCTTTATAGCTTATAGATTTTAAGAGTTAAATAAGCTTGCGCTGCTATAACAACAGAAACTTTTTAAAGCTATATAGCGTTTAAAGTAATTAGAATAAAGTTTATAGTTTGTAATACTTTAAAAGCATACGTATATAGATTTTTTTATTAAATTTAACGTTTATAAATATGTTTACTATATTATACTATTTTAATTTAAAGTTAAACTTGGCTATAATAGTTATTAAAGTTTAAAAAGATTATTTTGTTAAAATAAATGCGTAAGTATTTTCTTTTTTGTTAATAAACTATTAGTTTTTTTATATAACAAGCTTAGCTTTATATTTTTAATAATAATTATGCTTGTTAAACTTATAAACATATACTTATATATAGTTTAAAGTTAGCTTTTTATAAATAATATATATATTGATTTTTTTTTATATATTTATATTTTTATAGCTTTAAAAATATAACTTTTTAGCTTGCTTAAAATGCTTTTTTATAAAATAAATATTTAAAGCTTTATGCTATTTTAAAAGTAGTAAAAAGTTTTAGCAATAAATTTTAGATTTAGCTTAAAAAAGCTAAAGCATTTTGTAAACTAGATTTAAATACGTTTAACGTTAAAAAAGCTAAAGCGTTTTATAAGCTAAATTTAAATATGTTTAACATTAAAAAAGCTGCAGCATTTTATAAGCTAAATTTAAAAGCTTAAAGATTTTTTTATAAAATATTTTTTAACGATATAAAAAATGCAACCCTTTTGTTTTAGCAAAATTTTAGTTTGCTATTAAAGTAGTTTAAAAGTTTTTTTAAAAATTTAGCTTTATTAGCTTTGTTTATTAATATGTTATGCTTTAATTTTGCAATTGTTAAACGTTTTATATTAAACGTAGCTTTTTAGCAACTTTTATATGCTATAACTTTAAAAAAAATTATATAATAATTTTTTTTAAACTTTAAAGTTAAATTAAGCAACCTAATAATTTTATTAAAATTTTTTTTTTAGCTAGCTTTTTTAATTATAACGCTAAAAAAAACATAATAATTAAAAAATTTAAAAAAAGTTAAATATAAAACAAAAATTGTTTTAATATATAAGTAATTAGTTTTTATAAGCAGATTTAGTTTTAAATTTTTATTTTTGTTAATATTGTTTTTAGCTTTTGCTTTTTTAGCTAAATTAATTAGTGCATACATTTTTTAAATAGATTTAATAAGTAATTTTAGCAACTAAAGCTTTAAACTTTTTGTTAATAGTTTTTAAAAAGTTGTTTTTTAAAAATTTAATATTTTTTAAAAAAGTAGTATTTTTATTAAATATAATGTTTTTAGTTATAATAATCTTATTAGTTTTTAATAGCTAAATTTAATAAGTAATAAATAATTAATATTTAAAAAAATAGCTAATTTAAGCTTTTAAATTAAGTTTTTTTTGTTTATTTATTTTTTATTATGCGCTTAATATTATTGTAAAAGCTTTACATTTATAAACTTTAAAATAGAATAATATAAATATTTTGCTTTTTTTTATAATGCTGTTTTATATTTAAAAATAGTTATAAAACTTTTTATATAAAGTTTTTTAATTATATAAATAAATAATAGCTTTAATGATTTTTATTTATAAATAAATTAATAGCTTTGATTTATTTTTTATAAATTTTGCTTTATTTTTAATAATACTTTTTAATTTTTTAGCGCTTTTATTAAATGCTTAAGTATTAAAAAAAAATATTTTAAAAATAATTTTTTTAATAGTTTAAAAATGCTAAGCAAGTTTTAAAATGCTGTTTATATTTATAGTTATTTTATTATTATATTTAATAATTAATATTTTAGTTTTATAATAATTTTTTAAGTGCTTAATTAAGTAACTAAATATAGTTTTAATTAATAAATATATTTAATTATATAAGTAGTAATTAAAAATAAAGCTAAAAAAGCGGTTTGTTATAAGTATTATATACTATTTTACACTTTTGTTTTTTTTAAAATTTTTAAAGTTGTAGAAATTAATAGCTAAGCATGTTTTAATTATTATTAGCTTTTTTTTAAATAATTTGTTAATTTAGCGCTTGATTTTAAACATATTATACGCGTTATATTAAGCAGTTTTAATTTTGTTATTATTATTAAAAGCTTAGCGCATTTTTATCTTTTAAAATAAAGCTATTAAATATTATAATACTTTAAGTTTTAAATATTTTATTTTAAAATGTTATTAAAATAAGTTTTTTTATAAAAATAGTTTTTTTATATATAAGTTAAGCTTGTTGCGCTTTATATAAAAGGCAGTTTTTTTAAATAACAAAAAGAAATATTTTATTATAAACTAATTAAATCGGTTTTATAAACAATAAAGTATTAAACTGTTTTTTTATTAAAAAAAGTTAGTAAATAGCTTATTATTTTATTAATATTTTAATTTATTAAATATATATAAAAATATTAAGTTAATAACTATATTTAAACAATAAGCTACGTTATAAAGTTAATAAACTTTTAGTTTTTTTAGTTTTTAAACTTAAATATTAATTTTTTTAAAGTTTTTAATAAAAATAACTTTATTTTTTATATATATTGCATTATAAAAATTAGCTTTTTTAAAATTTAAAAACTTATTAATTTTATTAAATATATATATAATTGTTTTTAAGTTAAAAATAGCTAAGTTTTTTAGTTTATAAGTTGTTTTTATTTTATTGTTTGCTATAAAAGCTATTTAAACAAATTTTTTTAATAGTTAATTTATTTTAATTTTTAATTTAATTTATTTTGCTTTTTTTTTTTTAGATTTGTTTAATTTTTTTAATTAGCTTTAGATTTAACTTTAAAAGTTTTTAAACTATTTTTTAAACAGTTTAATTTAGTATAAACTTTTTAAAAACATGTTTTAAAAAAGCGTACTAATATTTTTTTAACGTATAAATTTAAGTACAAAGTTTGCATTTTATATTATTTATATTTATGTTTGCATAAAGTTTTTTGTTTGCAAAACTTAATGTTTGTTTTTATAATTTTTTTTTTAAAAAGCGTGTACTTTGCTTTTTTTTACTGCTTTAAGCTAACTATTTAGGTTTTTAACTTTAATAAAATCGCTAATTTTTTTAGTGTTGTTATATGTATAAAAGCTTTTTTTATATAGTTTTTTTTTAGTTAGCTTGTTTTAAATAAATAATTAAATATTTACTTTATTTTTAAAGTTTGTTATAACTTTTATATAGTTTAAAGTTTTTTTTTTAATTTTTAGCTTATTAATTTGTTTAAACGTTATAACTTATTTTAAATAACTAGTTTTTAAAACCTTTTTTAAATCTATAGCAATATTATAAAATTTTATAAAATTAGTAGCTTTATGTTTTATTATAATAGCTAGCTTTTTTTTTTATTTTGTTGCTTAAGTTTTTAGGTTTTTTAATAATTTTTTAATACTGTTGTTAATAAAAAATTTATAGTTTAGCTGTACTTAATATATAAAACTATTTTTAAAATGTGTTTTAATAATATATAGCTTTTTATATTAAATATTTAGCGTGTTTATAAGTTTAAATAAAATGTTTTTGTAGTTTTAAAACATTGTTTTAAGTATTTAGTTTTTTAATTAGTTAATTAATTTAATTAGATTTATATATTTGTATATTTAAGCGTTGTAATTATTTAAATCTATATTATAAACATTTTTTTTAACAGTTGTTATTTTAGTTATACTTTATAAAAGTTTTAAGTTTATTGTTTTATAGTTTATAATTAAAAAGAATTTTGTAGCTAATGCTGGCGTTATTATTATTTTTAAATAGTTTTTAATTTTAAGCATAATTAGTTATTTTAGCTATAATATTTTTATTTTAAAATTTAATATAATATAATTTTATAAATTTAAACTAACTGTTTTATTTTTAAGCTTTTTATTTTAAAAGTAAAAGTTGTTTGCGTTTTTAAACGCAATTTTAGCGTTTTAATTAATTAGTTTTTATATGTTAATTGTTTAATTAAGCTAGTAACTATTTAATTAATAGTTTAATATAATAATAAAACTTTTAATTGTTAAATATAAGCAACAGTATGCAATTAGGTTAAATATGTTATATTGATTAATATGTTAATATAAGTTTTATATAGTAATAACTGCGTTTGTAGGCAGAATTGTATAAAGGCCTCTGTTATTTTGACATAAGTCTGTTATTAAATACCTTTTTAGTTAATATACCGAATAAGATTATATCCCTTATATCTGACACATCCTACAAGCTAGTTTCGTACACAAGCAAGTTTCGCACTTTGGCTTGGCGTACCCTGTAAGCTACTTTATATGCAGGGGTACTTACTCCACTTTATTATAACTTCGCGAAAAAGGGTTGTACAATAAAATAATTAGT
>MU377262.1:0-43966 GCA_022495195.1 Xylaria digitata
TTTAAAGCGTTATTAAAAACTACGCTAAAATAATCCCTGCAAATTTGTTTTTTGAAGCTATACGCCTAAATAAAATAGCTACAAAATAAAAAAAAAACTATTAGATTTATTATTTTAATACGAATCTAATAGTACTAATTATTTTATTGTACAACCTTTTTTCGCGAAGTTATAATAAAGTGGAGTAAGTACTCCTGCATATAAAGTAGCCTACAGGGTACGCTAAGCTAAAGTGCGAAACTTGCTTGTGTGCGAAACTAGCTTGTGGGATGCGTTATAGCTTGTTTATTATATACAATTTATATATAAAATAATATTTTACTTTTTTTAAAACAAGTTTTGCTGTTAACAGCTTTATATTTTTAAATAAAGTTGCTATAAATATAATTTTTTAATAAAGTAACACTGCTTATACTTTTATTAATAGCATTTTATAAATCTTTTTTATAAAATGCTTAATTTTTGTATTAACTATAGCTTTTTTTTTTATATTTAATTTGTTATTAATTTTTTATATTTTTTATACTACGCTTTATATTTATAAAACGCTATTAAAATTAAACATATTACTACTGCTTTTTATATTATATTTGCTAATAGTTTATATTTAATATTTATAAGCTTATAAATATAATTAGCTAGCTTTATTATTTTACTTGTTTATTTTTTTATAACGCATCTCCCACTTGGATTGGCCACCCAATTAAATTGGCCACTTTTTTAAACCTTTATATATAATATTTTCTGTCTTTTCTTTTTTAACCAACAATAATAGTTAACTCTTAAACTAAAGCTAATTTATAGCTAGCTCTCCAAGCTTGCTAAAACAACTCTTATTTATTTTTTAAACGTGTTACTAAGCTTTATAATATTTTTTGTACAACCTTTATTAATCGAAAACGCAGTTTTAATCTAAACAATAAAACGTGTCTTCTAAAGTTTAAATTAACCAAATCTAAAAAAAATTTAATCGTATAATATATTATTAACTTTATTGCGTAATTGTTTTTACTTAAACATAATAATATTAAAAATATAGCTAACTAACTGCTAAAATTATATAAAAAACGCTTTATAAAAAAAAACTAAACATTTAACTTTATACAAAAGCAACTAAAGCTTTAAACACGTTTTAATTAAAAAATTAATTATTAAAAAGTTTTAAACAAAAATTTAATTAAATATTACGTTTAGTTTATACTTATATAAAAAACAATAATTAAAAATAGCATTTATAAAAATAATATTTATAACTTTAATAAAATAAAATTTATAATAAGCAAAATTATAACTAACTTTGTTATAACTATATTTAAACGCGTATAAAAACTAAAAGCTATATAATTAAATAATATAAATTAATTTATAGTTATTTAAGCTATTTTATTATATAGTTATATTATTTTACTTTATATTATTTTAGCAAAACAAAACTATTTATCGTTTTAATATAAAAATATTAATTTATTTAGCAATTAAAAAATTAAAACTATAAAAAATAGTTAAATAACAAACAAGCAAAACATAAATTAAATTAAATATTTTAATTTATATATAAAAAGTTATACAAAAAAAGTTTACTGTTTATTTATTTTTAATAAGCATAAAAGCTATTATTTTATTAATTTTAAACAATATTGTAAAAATAACAAAATTATAATTTTTTGTATACTTTTTTACTTTTTTTATAAGCTTTAGCTTTTAAATATTAAATATTTTAGTTTTTTAAAACAGTTATATAGCAAACAAATTAAACATTTAATACAAGCGCATATTACTTATATTAAAAAAAAAGATTTTTTTAGCACGTTTTTTTACATGTTTTTTAAGTTTATAACTTTAAATAACATATAAAAAAGTTTTAAAAAAGCAAAATTAAAGCTGTACAACTTAAAATATATTATTAACTAGCTAAATTATTATTTAGTTACTTTTTAAATCAAGCTTTTATTTTTAATTTTATTTGCTTGCTAACAATTTACAACTTTAAACAATTTAATTAAAGCCTGATTTTTATTTTAATATATTAAATTAAAAGTTATATAACATTAAAATAGCTTTTTAACATTTATTATTAAAAATATAAGCTAAATTATATATAATACAATTAATATTATATATTGTTTTACGTTGTTAAAGAAAAAAATCGCAACTTTTTGCAAAGCAAATTATTAGCTTAGTTAACGTTGTTGTACAAAAAAAACTTGATTACAAAATAAAAAATCTTTTATTATATAAAAAGCAAAAGATTTACAAGCTTTTAAAAACATAGTTAAATAAAAAAATTATAAAAACTGTTAAAATAATCGTTGTATAAAAAAAAAAAAAACATGCGCTTAACGCTGTAAAGCTTGCAGCAAACTTGGCTATAATACGCAAACTTGTTAAAACAGTATAAAAACGTTTAACAAATTAAATTCTAAATAGTTTAAATTAATTGTACGTATTATTATTAAATTATTTTTAAATGCGTATACAAAAGTCTAAAAAAGTAGCCAATCCAATTAGGTGGCTAATCCAAATAAAAAATGCGTTATATAATATTATTTATTAAAAGTTTTATGTTTTGCTATAAAAAGTTTAAAGCTTAATATAAGCTTATATTGTTTATATATTTAAACTTATATTAAATATTTTAGTTATAAAACTTTGCTAAATATAATAACCTATAACACAAGCTAGTTTTGCATACAAGCAAGTTTTGCACTTTTTTTGGAGTACTTTGTAAGCTAATTTTTTATGCAAAAATACTTACACCACTTTTTAATAACTTTACGAAAATAGGTTGTACAACAAAATAATTAGTACTATTAGATTCGTAATAAAATAACGAATCTAATGGTATTTTTTTTTATTTTCTAGCTATTTTATTTGGGCATATAGCTTCAAAAAACAAATTTGCAAAGATTATTTTAGCGTAGTTTTTAATAACGCTTTAAATAAAATAGTTAGAAAATAAATAAAAATACTATTAGATTCGTTATTTCATTACGAATTTAATAGTACTAATTATTTTATTGTACAACCCTTTTTCGCGAAGTTATAATAAAGGGGAGTAAGTACTTTTGCATATAAATTAGCTTATAGGGTACGCCAAGCCAAAGTGCGAAACTTGCTTGTGTGCAAAACTAGCTTGTGGGATGTGTTATATATAATATTAATAATAATAATAAACTTTATAAAGTTTTATATTTTATATTATAATATTATATAATTAATTTGCTAAATTAAACTTTAACTTTTTTTTTAAATAAAAAAAAATTAATAAGCTTGAAGCATTTTAAATGCTAGCTTTATTTTTTTATTTTTATTAATAGCCTTTGTTTTAACAATATATTAAAAGTTTTTAATATATTAAAAATAATTATAAATATTATTAGTTTTATATTTAATGCTGCTTTAACATTATATATAAAAATTGCTACTAAATTTATTATTAATTTTTTAAACAATGCCCTGTTATATTATAAGCTTAATACTTTATGCTCTAGTATTATTGTTACGTTTGAGAAGTTTTTTAAGGTTAGGTATAATATAATGTATATTCCGTATAATAGGTCTTATACAAGACTAAAGCTTATAGAAGCAAAAAATAGTGTGCAGAGCACACTTGGATAAATCATAGTGATATGGGCAAATAAAATCAAAAAGAACACACTTTAATTGGTGGTTTAGTTGGTAGTGCACTTGAATTATAACAATTATTTAAGCAATTTTTTTTATAATTAGCTTTTTAAACCTTTTTTTTAAAATAAAAAAAAGCGTAATTAACTGCTATAACTATAAAATCAATTTATTTTTTTTGCTTACTTTAAAAATTATTGCTACTTTAGCTACTTGTTATACCTAAAAAAAATAGCTTTTTTTTAAGCAATATTAATATATTTTATAAATATAATGTTTAACCTGTTTTTAATATGCTTTTAAAAAATATATTATTATGTTTTTTAACTTTAAAAACGTGTTAAAAACTTTAATAATATATATTTTTACTTTTTTTATAGTATGTAATATTTTTTATAATAAGCAAGCTTTTACTTTTGCTTAGCTTTTAAATAAATCTTTTTATAAGTTATTATTACTAATAAATTAGTTAAAAATTTGTTTTTAAAACGTTTTAACTTTTTTTGCTTTATTTTTTATTATTTAGTTTTTTATTTTTAATAAAAAAAAGTTAAGCTAAAGTTTTTAGTTATATTAGCTAACTAGTTTATAAATAACTATATTATTATTAACTATTTTAATAAGCTTTTTTTAATATATTTTTTTTAGCTTTTTATATTACTATTAAAAAATGCTAATGCTTTTTTATATATTTTAAAATCTAAATATAAGCAAATAGCTTTTTGTTTTTTTTTATATAATAGTTTTTATAAGCCTTTTTGTATTTATTATTTTATTAGCTAGCAGCTTTGCTACTATTTTTAATTTTTTTTTTAATTATATTTAAAGCTTTTTTAAAAACTTATATTAGTTTAGCAGCGCAGCTATTTAAATATTTGTTACAATTATAAGCTTTTAAATTTAATAGCGTTGCTATTTTTAGCTTAATTAGCATAACAAATTTCTTTTTATTTTTTAAATTTATTTTAATTTAAAAAATGTTTAAAAAACTATTTTTTTTAACTAATATTATTGTTAATAATATAAAATAATTTAATTTATAGTTTAAAAAGTATAAAACTTTTATTTTTATTAATAAAACGTTTAAAAAAACTAAGTTTAATATATGCTTAAACTAATAAGTTATTAAACTAAAAACGTTAATAAAACCTATTTTACTTTGTTTGTTTTAACAAATAAAATCTATTTTTTAGTTTTAGCTATTAACTTTTAGTTTAAAAAAAAAGTTTTTAATATTTAAGTTTTTTGACAAGATTTTGGCTTGCAAAGTAAAATAGAACCAGCGCTTTTAAAAGCGCTTTTCAAACCTTTTTAAAAGCGTGTATTAAAAGGTTATTTTTTATTTAATTTATTTACTAAAAAGTTTTTTTATTTATGTGCGCTTTATAATACTGGTTATATGCGCACCTTTAGCTAAACCTTGGATAGTTATTGTTAAATATAAGGGATATAATTTTATTCGGTATATTAACTGAAGGGGTATTCAATGACGGACCTATGTTAAAATAACAGGGGCCTTTATACAATTCTGCCTACAGACGCAGTTACTATTATATAAGAACTACAACAACATATTAATTAATATAATATATTTAACTTAATTGCATGCTATTGCTTATATTTAACAATTAAAAGTTTTATTGCTACATTAAATTATCAATTAAATAGCTATTAGCCTGATTAAGCGATTAACATGCAGAAACCAACTAATTAAAACGCCAAAATCGCGCTTAAAAACGCGAACGATTTTTACTTTTGGAATAAAAAGCTTAAAAATAAAGCAGTTGGTTTAAATTTATAAAATTATATTACATTAGATTTTAAAATAAAAATATTATGGCCAAAGCAATTAATTATGCCTAAAATTAAAAACTATTTAAAGGCAGCAATAACGCCAGCATTAATTACAAAATAATAAACTTAAAACTTTTATAAAGTATAACTAAAATAATAGCTGTTAAAAAAAACGTTTATAATATAGATTTAAATAATTATAACGCTTAAATATACAAATATATAAATTTAATTAAATTAATTAACTAATTAAAAAATTAAATATTTAAAACAATGTTTTAAAATTATAAAAATATTTTATTTAAACTTATAAACATGTTAAATGTTTAATATAAAAAGCTATATATTATTAAAACATATTTTAAAAATAGTTTTATGCATTAAATATAATTAAACTATAAATTTTTTATTAATAATAATATTAAAAAATTATTAAAAAACTTAAAAATTTAAGCAACAAAATAAAAAAAAAAGCTAGCTATTATAATAAAGCATAAAGCTACTAATTTTATAAAGTTTTACAATATTATTACAAACTTAAAAAAAGTTTTAAAAATTAGTTATTTAAAATAAGTTATAACGTTTAAGCAAACTAATAAGCTAAAAATTAAAAAAAAAACTTTAAACTATATAAAAATTGCATTAAACTTTAAAAACAAAGCAAGCATTTAACTGTTTGTTTAAAACAAACTAACTAAAAAAAAATTATATAAAAAAAGCTTTTATATATATAATAATATTAAAAAAATTAGCGATTTTATTAAAATTAAAAACTTAAATAATTAGTTTAAAGCAGCAAAAAAAAATAAAGTACGCGCTTTTTAAAAAAAAAGATTGCAAAATTAAACACCAGGTTTTACAAACAAAAAACCTTATGCAAACATAAATATAAATAATATAAAGTGCAAATTTTATATTTAAATTTATATGTTAAAAAAATATTAGTATGCTTTTTTAAAACATGTTTTTAAAAAGTTTATACTAAATCGGACTATTTAAAAAATAGTTTAAAAACTTTTAAAATTAAACTTAAAATTAATTAAAAAAATTAAATAAATTTAAAAAAAAAAAGCAAAGCAAAATAAGTTAAAAATTAAAATAAACTAATTATTAAAAAGATTTGTTTAAACAGCTTTTATAGCAAGCAATAAAACAAAAACAATTTATAAACTAAAAAACTTGGCTATTTTTAACTTAAAAACAATTATATATATATTTAATAAAATTAATAAGTTTTTAAATTTTAAAAAAGCTAATTTTTATAATGCAGTATATACAAAAAATAAAGTTATTTTTATTAAAAGTTTTAAAAAAGTTAATATTTAAATTTAAAAACTAAAAAAACTAAAAGTTTATTAATTTTATAACGTAGCTTATTGTTTAAATATAGCTACTAACTTAATATTTTTATATATATTTAATAAGTTAAAGTATTAATAAAATAATAAGCTATTTACTAACTTTTTTTAATAAAAAAACAGCTTAATATTTTGCTGTTTACAAAACTAACTTAATTAGTTTATAATAAAATATTTTTTTTTGTTATTTAAAAAAACTGTTTTTTATATAAAGCGTAACAAGCTTAACTTATATATAAAAAAACTATTTTTATAAAAAAACTTATTTTAATAACATTTTAAAATAAAACATTTAAAACTTAAAGCATTATAACATTTAATAATTTTATTTTAAAAAATAAAAATGCGCTAAGCTTTTAATAGTAATAACAAAATTAAAATTGCTTAATATAACGCGTATAATATGTTTAAAATTAAGCGCTAAATTAACAGATTATTTAAAAAAAAGCTAACAACAGCTAAAACATGCTTAGCTATCAATTTTTACAATTTTGAAAATCTTAAAAAAAACAAAAGTATAAAATAGTATATAATGCTTATAACAAACTGTTTTTTCGGCTTTACTTTTAATTATTATTTGCATAATCAAACATATTTATTAATTAAAATTGTATTTAGTTATTTAATTAAGCACTTAAAAAATTATTATAAAACTAAAGTATTAACTATTAAATATAATAATAAAATAATTACAAATATAAATAACATTTTAAAATTTGTTTAGCATTTTTAAACTATTAAAAAGATTATTTTTAAAATGTTTTTTTTTAATATTTAAGCATTTAATAAAAGCGCTAAAAAATTAAAAAGTGTTATTAAAAATAAAGCAAAATTTATAAAAAATAAATTAAAGCTATCAACTTATTTATAAATAAAAATTGTTAAAACTACTGTTTATTTATATAACTAAACGCTTAAATATTTATATAATTAAAAAATTTTATATAAAAAGTTCTACAATTATTTTTAAATATAAAACAGCATTATAAAAAAAAGCAAAATATTTATATTATTTTATTTTAAAGTTTATAAATGCAAAACTTTTGCAATAACATTAAGTATACAACAAAAAATAAATAAACAAAAAAAATTTGATTTAAAAGCTTAAATTAGCTATTTTTTTAAATATTAATTATTTATTACTTATTAAATCTAGTTATTAAAAACTAACAAAATTATTATAACTAAAAACGTTATATTTAATAAAAATATTATTTTTTTAAAAAATATCGAATTTTTAAAAAACAACTTTTTAAAAACTACTAATAAAAAGTTTAAAGCTTTAGTTGCTAAAATTATTTATTAAATCTATTTAAAAACTGTTTAGCAGCTTTTTATTAATTTTTATAAAAATTAAAAAGTGTATGCACTAATTAATCTGGCTAAAAAAACAGAAGCTAAAAACAATATTAGCAAAAATAAAGATTTAAAACTAAATCTGCTTATAAAAACTAATTATTTGTATACTAAAGCAATTTTTGCTTTATATTTTACTTTTTTTAAATTTTTTAACTACTATGCTTTTTTTAGCGCTACAATTAAAAAAGCTAGCTAAAGAAAAAATTTTAATAAAACTACTAAGTTGTTTAATTCAACTTTAAAGTTTAAAAAAAGTTATTATACAACTTTTTTTAAAGTTATAATATATAAAAGTTATTAAAAAGCTATATTTAATATAAAACGTTTAACAATTACAAAATTATAATATAGCATGCTAATAAGTAAAGCTAATAAAACTAGATTTTTCAAAAGATTTTTAAGCTATTTTAATAGCAAACTAAAATCTTGCTAAAACAAAAAGCTTGTATTTTTTGCATCGCTAAAAAATATTTTGCAAAAAAATTTTTAAGCTTTTAAATTTAGCTTATAAAATGCTGCAGCTTTTTTAGCGTTAAATGTATTTAAATTTAGCTTATAAAATACGTTAGCTTTTTTAGCGTTAAACGTTTTAAACTTTAGTTTATAAAATGCTTTAGCTTTTTTAACATTAAACCTAACAAAGCTTTTTTAAGCTAAATCCAAAATTTATTATTAAAACTTTTTATTATTTTTAAAGTGGCATAAAGTTTTAAATATTTATTTTATAAAAAAGCATTTTAAACAAGCTAAAAAGTTATATTTTTAAAGCTATAAAAATATAAATATATAAAAAAAAGTTAATATACATATTATTTATAAAAAGCTAACTTTAAACTATATATAAATATATGTTTATAAGTTTAATAAGCATAATTATTACTAAAAATGTAAAGCTAAGCTTGTTATACAAAAAAATTAACAGCTTATTAATAAAAAAAAAAATATTTACATATTAATTTTAATAAAACAATTTTTTTAAACTTTAATAACTATTGCAGCTAAGTTTAACTTTAAATTAAAACAGTATAATATAATAAACATATTTATAAACGTTAAACTTAACAAAAAAATCTATATGCGTATGCTTTTAAAGTATTACAAACTATAAATTTTATTCCGATTACTTTAAGCGTTATATAGCTTTAAAAAGTTTTCGCTATTATAACAGCGCAAGCTTATTTAATTTTTAAAATTTATAAGCTATAAAGCTGTTTTTTATAAACTATACTATTATTTTAAACAAAATGTTTTAATTTTTATTTATATAAATAATATAATTTTAGCTTATAAAAAGCATAAAAAAACAATTGTTTAATATGCTATTTTTAAATTAAAACGTTGTTACTAAATAACTAATAAAAACAACTTTTTTTAGTTTTTTAATATAAAAGTAATTAAAAACTATAACAAAAGCTTAATTTAGCTATTTTAATTTTTATATATTAAAAAAATTGTTAAGCTTAAAAACAAAAATGCTTTGCATAAAATATATATATTTATAAAAACAAAAAAGTTAAGCTTTTATAATTAAATAGCTATTAAGCAAAAAATTTATAGCTACTAAAAAAAAATAAGCTTAATTATATATAAAGCAATAATTACCTAGCTAAATATTGCTTTTAAAGCTTTGCAGCTATTTTGTTTTAACTTAAATCTTAGGCTAAACTATTATAGCTTTGCTAATCGCTTACTTAATTATTTTAAAACTACTTAATATTATACCTTTTAATTCAGAAATAAAAATAACTTTATAGTTGCTAGCAATTCTTTGTTTGCAAATAATATTATTAACTGTAAAAGTTTATAAGCTTATATAATAAAGCTTTTTAAAAATATTATTAAATAAAAAGCTAATAAATAAAATATTATAACTATATTAACTACTAAAGCTAAGTTATTTGTGTTAGCTTAAGCAGCTAAAAAATCTATATTTATTAGCTAACTAATTAAAAAACTAAAAATTATTTTAAATAATAAGCAGATTTAAATTTAATATAATAATTAGCAAACTATTAATTTAGTAACTAAAAACATTGCTATATTATATATAAAGCTACGCTACATTAATATTTACAATTATTAGCTAACGTTACTTACAAGTCAATAACGCACCATAAGTTAGTAACGCATTTTTTATTAACCTTTTATTTTTTTATTTTATTTATATATTATTTTATAATAATATAATAGTTTAAAAATTTAAAAAAGCTGATTTGCAGCTAGCGATTTAAGCTAAAAAACGTAACTTTAAACTTTTTTTTTGCAAGCTTGTTTGTATTTACAACGTTTTTAACTGTATATTAAAGCAAAAAATTGATAATAACGCGTTTTATTACGTTATAAACGTTATAAAGCAAAATTTAACAATGTTTAAAAAAGAAATTATTGTTAAACGTATTTTTAAGCTAAATGCGCAAGCGTTTTTGCTTTAGCTTTATTATGTTTAAAAAATAGCTAATATTTTTTAACGTGAACACAACGCGTTAAAAGTTAGCGTTAACTAAGCTTTAAACTTTATATAATAACAATTTAACTTTTAAACGCGTTATAATTGCTAAATTAATTATTAGCAAGCTTTTAACGAAAATTTTGCAAGTTATTATAAATAGTTTAGCTTTATAAAACGTATAATTAACAAATATAATATATAAGTTAAAAATATTTATAATTTTAATAAAATAAGGTTTTTAATAAGCAAAATAATTATTAAAATAGTTGTTATAAGCTTTAAAAAACGTAAGCGCTTTTAACAAGCTAAGCTTAAAAGTAAAAAATAGGTTATTATAAACTAAGCTATTAATTTTTAAAGTTAAGCGGTGCTGCTATATATTATTTTTTTGGGCAAAGTTTATTTTGCGTTTTAGTATTGCAATACTATTTTATTGCTAAACTAAGTTGTAAACTTTTTAAATAATAGTTAAACTAATAATAACATAAGCGTTAGCTAAACAAAACATTTTAATAATTATATTTAAAGCTAATTTAAAAGTAGTTATTGCTTTTTAATTTTAAATAGTTATAAAAGCTATTATTTAATGCAATTTAAAAAATATTACTAGTTTAATAATATTATTATGTTTTATATGCTTGCTTATTTGTTGTATAAGCTTTAGCTTTTTAATTTAGTTTTTTTTAATGTTTTAAAACAGCGTTATAATAAACATGTTAAAAGTTTAATATAGCGTTATTAAACTTATATTAAAAAGCAGAACTTTTTTGTAAGCTTTATATATGCATTTATATATGCATTTATTAAATAAAACATTTAATTAAGTTTTAAAACAGCTGGAATTGTGCTTTTAAATACAAATAAAGTTATATTTGCGTTAAATATTTAAAAAATAAATAAAACACTTTTTTTAAACCCCGAATTATTATTTTAATTTTAAATTTTAAAAACGTTTACTATTATATTAAAAATTAAACAGCAATTAATTTTTATTAAAACTAAAGTTAAAAATTATTTTTTAAGCTTGCTAACTAAAATTTTAAATTTTATTAATTTAATTATAAAGGCTATGCAGAAATTAATGCATAAGAATGCTTTTTTGTAGCAAAAAAACGAAAAGCTTTGCAAAACTAACTACATTTTAAACAAACGTTACAAAATTAAAAACAAACAATTATAAAATAAAAAACTTTTTATTATAGCTAACGTTTAAGTTTTATAAGAATTTAAAAACGATAAAGTAGTTAAATCAAGTAATAAAGCTAAAAGTAGTTGTTTAACAAAAAAAGTATAAACAAGTTAATAACGCTGTAACATTTGTAATAAGCTTAAATATAATATGCAAACTTGTTAAATAAAAGTAAAAACATTTAATAAAAAAGATTACAATTAATTTAATTAATTTGTATATGTTATAGTTAAGTTATTTAAGTTGGCGCATAAAAAGTGCTAAAAAGTGCATTACTAACTTGTAGTGCGTCACTGACTTATAAGTAACGTTACATTAAAAAGTTATTAATAAAACTTTTAAAGTTAAATATATTTTTACAAACAACATAATTGCTAATAGCTTAACTAAAGCCTTTTTTAAAAAAAAATAAAACATTTTTTTAAAACAGCTTAACTTTGTAAATATTAAAAACATTTAAAAACAGCAAAAACTATAAAAAATACCTAAAAAAAAATAAAAAATGTTAAAAAACTTACTAAAAAAAAAAAAGTCTAACATATAAATAACTAATTAATTAAAAAAAGTATTTTAGTTTTATAAAGTTATAAAAGGTTATTGCTATAAGCTTTTGGTTATAGAAATTATTTTTTAAAGAGTGCTTTTTAAAAAAGTGTGTTAAATATAAAAAATATAATTTTATTCGGTATATTAATTAAAAGGGTATTTAATAACAAACCTATGTTAAAATAATAAAAGCCTTTATATAATTCTGCTTACAAACGCAGTTACTACTATATAAGAACTATAACAACACATTAATTAATATAACACATTTAACCCAATTGCATGCCATTGCTTATATTTAACAGTTATATAGTTATGCATGTAATTATATGACTTAATTTTTTGGCTTATACTAAAGTGCGCTTTTGTCCCGTATTTACTAGCGCTGTCCTAATTAGCTACTTGCTTAATAAATGTGGGGCGCTCCGTTATAAGTTCTTTTTTATAACACATTTTTTAAAAAGTTTTAACGCTATTATATAATTTATAATTTTATTTATTTTAAGTTTTTAATATATGTTTAGTATTATATATTTATTAATATTAAGTTATAATATATTTTATATTAATAATAATTAGCGCTATTATATTTAAATATATTTTTTTTTTAATATATATAAAATAATTTTAAGCTATATACTTTTTTTTTTTTAACTGTTTAATAAAACAAAAAATTTATAGCTAAAATAATTTTAAGTTTGCATATTAAATTTAATTTATAGCTTTTATATATGTTACAATTGTGTAAAATGTTTTACAATATTGTATTAATATTATAAACTAAGATTTTAAGCTAAAAAAAAAGAAAAAAAAAAAGATAGCAAAGCTTGCAATTTTTTAAAATTGGATATAATACAATTACTACTTTATAAGTTATAATCTATGCGTTTTTTATTAATATAACAGTTTAATAATAGTTTATATATTATATTTTTTTATTAAAACGGAAATATAAATTTCGATTTATATTAATGCTAAATATAGCGTTTAATTATTATAACTTTTTAGCTATATTGTTATTTAAATAGTTTTTTGCGTGTTTATTTGCGGCAGCTGCATATATTTATTTTTTTAGTTTAATTAGTAGCTTTAAAGCTTTAAAGTATAGCTTATAAAATTGTTTAAATGTAACAAATGCATTTTTAAAGTTTTTTGCTAAATACTATATATTATTAAAGTTATATTTTTGTTAAAAAATTTAATATTACAGTATGTAATATTTTTTGTGCAAGCATAATTTTTTTATTTTGTTTACTTTATATTTAGATTTTTTATTAATATTTTTAAGTTTTAAAAACGTTTAAATTTATTATAATAATAAATTGTTGTTTGCTTTTTGCAGTTAGTTAGCGTAAAATAAGTTTTTTATTTTATATAATAAAAATAAGTTTAAAACGTAATTATAGCTTTGTTTTTTTAAAATTTTAAATAGTTTTATAAATTATAAGTTTAGCTAAATAATTAATGCTTATATAAAAAACTTTTTTTTTTTAAAAAATATTTTGTTTTTTATTTTAAAGTTAACTAGTTTACGCTTTTTGTTGGCTTATAATTTTTATTGTTTTTAAGCTGCTTTTGCTAATGCATATGCCATTTTTTAAACCTTTTATGTTTGTTTTATTAGTTTTAGTGCCAGCTTTTATAACAGCGTGCTAATTTTTTTGTTTAAAAGTTTTGTTAACAATAAGTTGCATATATTAGTTTTTAAAGCTATTTTTAAAAAAGCTATATTTAATAATAAGTGCTACAATAAGTTGTAAGCAAAATTTAACGCTAATAAATAAAAGCTTTAGTTATTTTAATATTTATTAATATAAAATTATAATTGTTAGTTAAATTTTTAGTTAATAAACTTAATTGCTTTTTATATTTAAAAATAGTAGGCGCTATTATTGCAGTGTTTTATTTTAGTTAACTTATTAATTTTTTTTATAAAATTTAATATAAAAAGCTTTATATTATTTAATAGCTAGCAGTTTAGCATATTAAAAAATTAATATAAAAAACGATAACGCATCCCACAAGCTAGTTTTGCACACAAGCAAGTTTCGCACTTTGGCTTAGCGTACCCTGTAAGCTAATTTATATGCAAAGGTACTTACTCCCCTTTATTATAACTTCGCGAAAAAGGGTTATACAATAAAATAATTAGTACTATTAAATTTATAATGAAATAACAAATCTAATAGTATTTTCTTTTATTTTGTAGCTATTTTATTTAAAGCGTTATTGAAAACTACGCTAAAATAATCCTTGCAAATTTGTTTTTTAATGCTATACGCCCATATAAAATAGCTACAAAATAAAAAAAAATTCTATTAGATTTATTATTTTATTACAAATCTAATAATACTAATTATTTTGTTGTACAACCTATTTTCGCAGAGTTATTAAAAAGTGGTGTAAATACTTTTGCATAGAAAATTAGCTTACAAAGTACTCCAAAAAAAGTGCGAAACTTGCTTGTGTGCAAAACTAGCTTGTGTTATGGGTTATGTTAAATATAAGCTTAAAAATGCTTTACTTGCTATTCTTTTTTTTTTGCTTATAGCAATAGTAATAGTAGTAGCAGTAATAGTATTACTTATAACAGCAATTATTATTACTACAGCTAATACTGTTATAATAACTTTTATTATTATAATAATTACAATAATAATTGCTGCAATAATTATTATATTTAAAATAAAAACTTTTAAAGTAAGCTATAATATTTTTGTTAAGCTTACCGCTTTACTTATTTTTATATTTGCCAAATTATTTATTTTTTTATATTTTTTAGCTTTATTTTATTTAATAGCTTAAAGTTGCTTTTTATTAAAATATATAACTTGCTTGTTTTTTTTATATAACATTGCTAAGTAGCCTTTATAGTTTGCTAAAAAAAAGCTTTAGCAGTTAATATATTTCTTTATAATTATACATAATCTTAAAAAATGCTTATTAAAGCGTTTACTATATTAAACACACTTTACTATTTTGCTACACTTTTTAGCGTTATAATATCTTTAGCAGCTAAAGTAATATCTTTTAATAAGCTATTTTTTTTATATATAGCATATTTTATTACTAATATTAAAAATTTAAAACTAGCGTATTGCTAGCTTAATAAAAAAAATAATTTAAAATCTTTTTTTTAAGCTTAGCAAGTTGTACTAAAAGCGCTCGCAATTTACTAGCTTCATTTTCATTTATATTATAACCTTATTTTTAATAACGCTTTTTATTAGCATAACTATTTTATTTATATAATTAAAAAAGCTAAACAGCACTTATATTAGTATATAATTATATTAAATAACTAAAATTTTTAAAACTTTTACTTTTAGTGCGCAAAACACTTTGTTTTATTTTAATTTAAACATATTTTATATTTTAATTATAACATACTTTAGTATTTATTTAGTTTTTATATAAAAACAGTTTAAAATATTAATTAATTTTAGCTTTTTGTTTTATAATGCTTTTATAAACAAATATTTTATTATATACAAAGTTTAATTTGTATGCTTATTTTGCATTTTTAATAACGTTTAAATAAGTAAGCGCTTATTATTATTTTTTTTTTGCTAATTTTAACGCTTAAAATAAATTTAAGCTAATAAATCTAGCTGCTTTATTTAGCTAAAACATATTTTTTTAGCTTGCTATTTTAGCTTATAATACTAATTTGTTTGTTTTATTTTTAAGCTAATGCTTTAAAAACAATATAAATACTGTTGCTAATACTAATGCTAATGCTAACAAGCTTATAAGCTATATGCTTGCTAATTATATAAGCATACATAATCCGCTTTTTAATAAAACAAAAATTTTTATATTTAAATGTTTTAAAAGCATTAATATAATATTTTTTGCTTTAACAACATATTTAAATTGCTAGCTGTTTTAATAGCTGTTTATTAAACTGTTTAAACAGCTAACTAAATTTTAAAGCATGTTAATGCTTATTTTTTTATTTTAATTAATTTTTTTAAATTAAACGTAAATTATTAAAATAATATTTTTATAAATGCTAAAGTTAGCTATTTTAAATAGTTATTTTTATACAAAAAGCTTTTTAAGCAAAATAAAAGCGAAAAAAAAGCAAACTACTACTAGTTTATACTTTTTTTAACTTTATAAATTAATAAAAATGTTTTAATTAAACAAACAAATATATTAATCAAGTTTTTTAATTATAAAAAGCTGATTTAATATATTTAAGTTGTTTATAATAAAGCAATTTAAAAGTAAATTAAACTGCGTATAAACAAAAACAGTAAAAGTTAAATAAAAAGTAAAACAAAATGCTAAATGTTAGCAAAATAAGTGTAAATAGCGCAGCAGTACTAACAATACCTTGCGCACAAATAATAAATGCAAAAGAAGGTGAATCTGCTCCTGGTTCACCGTTCACGGGATCTATTAAAAAGATCACAGGAAGATTGCGGTGCAAGTTTCAAGTATAACAAGTATATAAGGGGCGTATCCACCATATTACCTCTACTCACCAACATCGGGCATCTCTTTGCAGATTGGTTATTGGGTTTCAAGTTTATCAGATATATCGTGGAGAGGGCATTAAAAAGTCATGCAATAGGTCAAGTCAAAAAAGGGGTCCAGTCGTTATAGAAGCTGTAGCCGTAGCAAACGTCAAAAGCAACCCTTCTGAAGTGCCATGAGGATATGCAACATTATAATACCGTAACAGGCTTTACGATCTAACAGGGCTTATGTTACCGCTCTGTGCTGCTTCAATTTTATATCTAAATGGGAGTTCTCCTATCGCTTCAGGGGGCTTATTAGATAAACTGTATGGTGGATCCCGGGGGGCTGGGCAAGTCTCTGTATCCAGGTCTAATCTCCTCGGCCACACAACTCTGTATTCTAATAACGCTTACATGACATCACTTATAACTAACAGAACTAACGCCCAACGTGTGTTTTCTCGCATCGTCAAGCATTTCGAGACGGATTATAATGCCGACGACCGCTATGGCCACGACAAAGACATGAAGACCACTCGATATAATCCCCCTCATCTGGTCCGCCTCACTTACGAATATGCGCTATCCGAACAGTACCGAGATAATTTCCTGCGCGCCTTCTTCTCGGGCGTGGCGCTGCCGATAGATGGGCCACAGGAAGAGTAAGATGATGTTGAGGTCTTGCGTTCGTCCTTCTTTGGCTTTGCCGGCTATCCGTTGGACAACTTCTTTCTGCCACGTGAGCTCGCGCCCTCTCCCCTCTTCTCCTGCGGCACCAACGTTCTTTCAGTAAAGGCTTCTATGAAGACCCCACAGCCGTCACCCGCGTACCATTCCGCTATCGAGAGAGCACAGGGAGGCACATCCTCGGGAACATCAGATCGTGTGTCGGCTCTTCGAGGTGCGTGTCTCATTCGCGACCGTCGTCGCTATGTCATCTCGCGCAAATTTGACTTGCAGGAGGCGGTAACTCGCGTACGACGAGATGGGGACGACGTCTTGGACGACGACGGGAATCTGCTCCGAGACGACGCCCATTCGGTCAGCGTGCTGGAAGTAGCTCATATTCTCCCCCACTAATGACGACCCAGCTAGGATACGAGCTGGTATGTCTTCCCCCAGTAGCCATCAAGTCGTTCATCGTTCATACATACTAACAGGCTCTCCCAGAGCCCCTCTGGGCAAGCGACCCTTGAGATTCTGAATGTCTTCGATGATGGGGTAGTGCACCGCAGCACGTACACACAGACGGGTCTACCGAGCTTGATCGTCTAGTCAAGCTCCGATTTGTTGAAATACTGCTTTAGTGTCAAGTGGCGCTAGAGCTATAGTTTTTGTTTTCATCACGATTAAGAGGGCTGGGTGATTCTGACGGCCAACAAGTTTCTGTACAGGAGCCTTGATGATTTGCATGTCCCATATACGGCTTGGTGTTGGTGCCGTATTTGAGTCTGGCTGCCACCGTGCACGGCCGCCGGCTGGCACTACAGCTTGGCATATACACCCCACTGTAGTATGGCTAGCGGGGGACTTCTGAACCCACCCACTCACTCTAGTACCACAGCACTCCGACGTGCTCTGGCGACGCTTTTTGAGTTGCTCCTTTAGCACAGCTGATTGGATTTTATAAATTTATATAAACTAGGTTACCTTAGATATATCATATTGTGTAATACTTTAAAACAGCCTTTGATTTTTTTTAAACACCTTTATTGCCAATTAACTATAAATGAGCATTGGGCCCTGCTCTGTAGAGCCTCCAGCCTTAACTAAGCCACAGGTGGCTTAGATAGTCGGAAGACTGGCTCTTTTGCAATTGACGCTGCCGGTCTTACTTCTTCTATCTTCATCACTTGTTTACTTAAAAACCACACTACCCTTAGTAAATCATACCACCTATACTAGTGCGATATATCGACTGAGTGTGTTATTTCTTTTTTTAGTATTACATACATGAGAACCCACCAGAAATTGTGCTAAGGATCCTCTAGGCGTTGTGTGTGCCGCCACAGTTCACATGAGGTCCGCAACAGGAACCTCTAAGAGAATCGTGTTACATATTTCACAATTTTCCTATTCCAACTCGCCAGATAACAGTGGACTGGTAAAGTTAAAAAAATATGTATAGGACGACGGAATGCAAGGTGCGCCGATACCTTATGACAAGTGATTAAGCCACGACTTAAGCGAATCCGGTGCTGACCACCCAGGTGACGTCGGCGTTAAATGAAGTTGCGGAGTCGAATGCGTGTACACCTCCGTTGCTCGCGACGTATGCCACATTGTTGTAGTGGCGGAAATAGCGGGTGGGATAACCCCAGGCTCGGATAGAGGTGCCCTGGCCGTTAATTCCGGCCTGTGTGCAGAATGTGGCGTCTTCCTTGAACTGCTTGGTGCCGTCGTTGGCCGTGAGTTGGAGGCCAAAGTCATAGTGTCGAATGTAGCTGCCCGGGGTATCCTTAGACTCGAATGATAAGCAGGCGCTATTGCCAAGGCCCGTGCGAACCGTCCAGCTGGCCTGCTGTTTGAGGGCAGTGCTGCTAGATGACGAGACGACCTGGGTGTTGACGGTAGATCCATCATGTGCAAGGTAGCGTGTCGTATAGCCGGACGTGGTGGCCTGCAGTGAAATCGATGAACCGATGGTGAGCGCTGGGCCGCTGTTCAACGAAGTGGTGGCATATTTGGCGGCTACAATATTGGCCTGCACCGAGTTCTCGGTGGCGTCGGATGGATAGCCGGAGGTCATCACTCCCTCGTAAAACGTACCCTGAGCGCCGACACTGTTGTCGCCACCGATGCCGAGAATAATGGCACCCTCTTTGCTCATCGGGTTACAGCCGGACACCGTCGGGCGCGCACCGCTGTAATACGTCGACAGCGAGCCGGCTGCGGCATTGCCGCCGCGGAGAGACCACTGATTTGGCCCTCCCTTAAGAACCGCAGTGAGGAACCGGTAAGAGACTGACGGGTCGCCAGCGTTGTTTTTAGAACCCTGGCCGGAGAACAATCCGTTTTCGAGATCGGCCATGATCCAAGGCCCTGAACCGGCACCACTACCCCAGACGGTGTTATCGCCAAAGTAGAGGGCTTCCATATGGCCGTTGCCGGTATCACGGCTATTAGTCTCGGCGTTGCCATAGTCGAAGCAGCAACCACCATTGTAGTGTGTTCCATCGAAAATAGCATACATACCTTCGGCCGCGTCGCCTTTAGCCGAGCCGCTGACAGCATTATTGCGATAACCGGTGCCGGGTGATACGAAGACACCATACGCCTTCTGGCCATTCAGCGTGACCGGAGCACCAATTGCACTAGCTAGGTTGTCGGCGCCATTCGCTTCAGGGCCGTTAAAGCCTCCGGGCGGGGCTTGTGTGAGGTGATTACCGCGGCCCGACTGGTCATAAATGATTGAGATGAGACAAGTCGTGCCGGCGCAGAAAGTGTCTTGAGCAGCAGCATTGGCGACACCCCCAGCAGACAACGGCGCAATGTTAGTTGTAGCACCGTCAGAGCCACGTTTCACCTGATAGAGTGAGCCGGTGTAGGCGCTATACAGGGCACGAGTGGTGCTGTGTGCGGCAATACACGGCGTCCCACCGGAAGAGTAGATATCGCAAGGCCCGGCGGCTACAAGGGAGCCTGTGGCAACGATGCCCAGAGTGAGTACGCGCGAGAACATGTCTGATCACTTTCGATATGGGAATAGTGAGACTGGGCACACCTACCATCGTGTCCTTTCTGGCGCCATATTGTATTTATTTATAGCTGCGTCCCAAGGCCCGTAAACGCTTAGACTCGCCGGCGAGAAGCTTATACGAACACAAAATCCGGACGTAGAGGTTGACGAGAAGCAGCTTCACCACCATCTCAAGGCCCTATTCGTGGAATACTCGGGAGCTACTGTCATGGGCGGGGCACGGCATCAGGTGGTATAACATTCGCTATATCAAATTCGCGGCAAGCGGCATTGTTGCCCGAGGTGATGATGTTTTTGGCAAGGGCTTCGCGACTCGAACCAGAATTTTTATTTGGCCACGGCCCCGAGATGCGGCCTGATGGTAAGCATTGGTATAATCTCAGTACCCCAGACTCTTCCAAGCTTTTCGGGGAAGAATGCCGTTGTGCATGCCCCTCAAAACACGCTTCAGGCATGAGCGCCAATCGGCAGTTTATTGTCGATTCCGAACATAGATTGACGTATGTATTCATTTTTTGAACCGAATGGTTGGACGGACAATTTTCGGCCTATCAGCACGAAAACGGAAGGTCGGTTTGTTTTGAACTCGTAAAGGGGCAATTTAGGCTGCAATACTACCTGTGTTATGCAGTAGTTTCTATTAGCGACGCCTAGTTGGACCATGGATGGGGAAACAATACAGGATTGCCCTCCTAACCCAGACAAGCTGGCCCCTAGCCTCATTGGCGCGCGAATCTATCTACACTATTCCACATCCTCATTGAGGCGGTGATGAAGCCACACTGCTTCAGTACTCTGCATAATCTGTCTAGCCTTATACAGTATAATGAATGAGATTTGCGGTGATCCCCCATGGGGTTAAGGTTTAGTTTCTAGAAGAGCGCTTGGCGAACAGCGATGCTAAGAGGTGCGCATGGACTTTGAGAATGGTGGGTAGTAAAAGGGTCTCCATTATGCATCTCCCCGCGTTGAACTAATTCGTGCGTTAGCCCGCGCGGTAATACGTACATTTACAGCTCCGGCCGGATCGCCCCGTGGAAACGGAGTCCCTGCTACTTGGATATAATGCTAGAAGTAGTTAATAGCGCAGAAGCTCTGGCTCGTGATCGAACACCCAGATCAACCATATTTGCGCACCAATCACGCCCAAGCCGCTGGAGACTTCTAGACCCTCATCCGTAGTTGTTCGTTTTCTCCTTTCTTGGCTAATTTACTATTATGGCATCATGCGGCCCACGTTAGTAGACTGAAAAGAACGCCTATCTTCGCCGAAATGATGCTGAACCACCTCCGCAGCTCGCGATATTGACGTGGCTATCGGCGAAGCTTAAGAGTTAGTTTAAGCTGATAACTGCCTGAGAGAAGCAATATGAAGACTCCGACTTCTCTGCTCCTGGCTAATGCCATTTTCGGCTTCAATGCTGTCTTTGCTGATGTTACGACAACGATCGTCGCGTCGTCAAACTACGGAGTCTGGGAGGGTTGGGGGACTTCTCTCGCGTGGTGGGCAGTCGCGTTCGGCGATCGCGACGACCTTGCTGATGCAGTTTTCTCTCTAAAAGATGCGTCAGTGAACGGCGTCACTCTACCGGGGCTGGGAATGAACATTGTTCGCTACAATGCTGGTGCTACTAGTTCGAATTCCATCAACGGCGAGAGTATGGTTCGATCCCCAAAAGTGGACGCATTTCGCCTAGTTAACGGGTACTGGCTGGATTGGACGAGCAGCGATCCAGCATCTTCAAGTTGGCTAGTGAGTAATTCTCAGTTATTTTGTTCCCGTTCTGGTTACTTTGAGAGCAGAAAGACCTCTCTTTGGGCCAAATCTGCGTTTTAGGAACTTCCAGTTGTTTCAAAACTATCCAGATCGTGCTCAAAACGGTAATTGCTAACCCCGAGTGTTGTAGTGGTCGACGGATGCCAAACAACGAACTATGATGCAAAAGGCAAAGAGTCGAGGTGCAAATCTCTTTGAGCTATTCAGCAACTCGCCTATGTGGTGGATGCTATACAACCACAATCCCTCGGGATCAGATAACGGCTCATCAGACAACTTGCAATCTTGGAACTACCAACAATTCGCGGTATACCTTTCCACCATCGCACTATACGCTAAAAACAACTGGGGGATCACGTTTTACTCTGTTGAGGCTTTTAACGAACCATCTGCAAACTGGTGGAACGGGGAAACAGGAACACAAGAAGGCTGTCATTTCAACGTCGCAACGCAACAAGCTGTCTTACCCTACCTAAGATCCGAACTCAACAGCAGGGGGCTCAGTTCGGTTGTGATATCCGCCTCGGATGAGAACAGTTATGATGCCGCGATTAGCACGTGGAAGGGCCTTAACTCAACCGCAAAGGCCACTGTAGGACAAATCAATGTTCATGGGTACCAATATGGAAAGGGGGATCGGTCAGGTCTATATCAACAGGCAGTAAGCTCAGGCAAAAAGCTGTGGAATAGCGAATATGGTGAATCCGACGCAACGGGATCTCAGCTAATAAGCAATGTGATCCTCGACTTTCGATGGTTGCACCCAACAGCTTGGGTCTACTGGCAGATAATCGACGGTGGTGGTTGGGGGCTCATCACGGGCGACGACGCAGCTGGTACTCTTAGTGGGCCAACTCAGAAGTACTTTGTCCTAGCGCAGCTTACACGGCACATCCGGCCCGGCATGAGGATACTAGATTCAGGCTGTGACTACGCTGTCGCTGCTTACGATACTTCCGCGCACAAGTTAGTGATAGTGGCGGTAAATTGGGGCGATGCGCAGTATCTGAATTTCGACTTGTCTCAATTCAGCACACCAGGCCAAAGCGGTGCTACAATCCAACGTTGGAGCACTCAAATAAGCTCTGGAGAGCGCTACGCTACGTACAAGGATACGACTCTTAGCGGGTCCAAGTTCTGGTCGTATTTCGCTAAAAACCAGGTGCAGACCTTTGAGGTTCCGGGCGTGGTTATCTAGCGGGGCAAATTGGTATGAGTAAAAGTATTACCCGTGTATATACATATAGTTTCTACGTTGCTCTCCTTGATAGTCTTGTAGGTCTCCCTCCTATGATAAAGAAGGAGAGAGCGGCAGTGAGCGCAGATAATAGGGCGAACACCAGGTTCATGTTTCCATAGCCGATAGAGTTCTTCAGAGCGCCAGCAACAACGGGGCCAATCGTGAGACCGGCACAGAAGAAGAGAGAGTTGAAGCCATACAACTGAGCGTATGGGCCGTTCTCGCCGAAGAACCCCGGATTTGCCTTGTCGTACTTTTGCACGACGTCACTTGCCTCAACTACGCTTGGCGAACCTATTATGGCTAACCCAACCCCATTGAGTGCCAAAATGGCACAGTATAAGATGATATTCTTTGACCGAGGCAGCAACTCTGCGGGTGGGAGCCGCAGCAAGATGAGCACTGGCACCATCCACCCGAACCCAATTACAGCCGTACGTTTCGTTCCATAACGATCAACGGCCCAACCTGCGACGGGTCCAAGGAGTAGATACGGTACATCGAGTGCGATAAACAGAAGCCCGGCCTTGAGGGGCGAGAAGTGGAATAAAGTTTGCGCTTCTGTCGGGATAGTTGCGTCATACACAGCAAGCAACGACGCCTGGACGAACGCGAGACAAAGGCTCATGAGCAACCGTGGACTTTTCAAGCATATTAGGATAGGTAAAGCGCGCACAGCCTTACCAGGTTCTTCACGGATCTTGTACGCCTCGTCGTCCCTTTTTGGTAGTAAGGCATTCTCCTCCGATGCTTCCTGGTTAACTTCCTCGTCATCTTCATCTACTCTTGACCTCATGTTCAGTGGATTTCCCTGGGCGTTGTGCACTGACTCAGTGTATTTCGCAGCAGCTCCCTTCTCAATGACAAGGAGCCGCATGAGAAAGTCCAATGCGAGAATACCCGCTCCCAAGCCGAAAATCCCTGTATAACCAGTCTTCTCATAGAGTACGCCGCCTATAACAGGCGCTAATAATTCCCCAACTGAAATAAAAGAGAAGATCTAGAGCTTCCGTTAGTTTGACTTGACTAATATTTAAATAATAGAGGGATTGTAACTTGCCGATCCAATGACCTTGCCTAGATTCCGGGGACCCACGGTATCAAGCACCATTGCGAGACCAATAGTCCATACAACTGCCGCACTGAGGCCCTGGAGGATGCGCGCGGCAACTAGAACAGCGATGTTATTGCCAAGAGCTAGCATGATAGTTGCCGCGAACAGAGCAGCTAGTCCGCTAAGGAACGGCGCCTGTCGGGAATTGGTATGGTCGGCAACCCATCCTGTAGGTATCGATGACACTACCGACGCCCCAGCATATGCTGCCAAGAGATTTGAAACGTATGACTGAATTTCGTTCTCGGGGATTGAAAGTCTGCTTCGTAGCATAAACGGCAAAACAGGTACTACCAGGCCATAGAGGAATAGATCGGTGAACATACCAATCGCTACGGTAGCAATGATAAACAATGTGTTAGAGCGCCAGCGAAGTGCCCATGGGGGATCTCCTTTTGCCATTTTGAGTGGGTGTGAGAATTTCCATGTGATTAGGATTTAGGTGAAAGGCGCTATAAAAGGGTGGTATTGATATACCTTAAGGCTTTTTTGTGTGTTCCTGCAGATCGATGACCTCATACATACATAAAGGATTTGTACTCCTCACCCACTCCGCTAGCCTCAACACACACTTTACCGTCGCGCGGTCGGGTTCGTGAGTGTCGGCTCAAACTTCAACCTCATTTACCGGTTTTCATAACGCTACAAGCATTGTAAGAATGAGATGAGAGAATCGCTTTCATCATCGGTAGAGATGACCAGGCGATTTATACCCCTCCCTCGCCTACGGTACAGCCTATGCCTACTCACACCAAGCTCTGTGGTATCGTCTCATACGTCTCCCACTCATCAGGGATCTTCATAACGGCCGAGCGGACGTAAATGTGAGAACCATTAGACCAGTCTAAACCTTCGATACATCCACCCTTGATACTAACAGTTGAGCCCGGCGTGCTATCTTTCCCTAGAATGCGGTGGAACAGGCGAGATCCACACTCGGTGCAGAAATAGCAATCCATCTTGCCCCCCCTATCCGTGTCGCGCGTGTACTTCTTTATCCGAGACTCGAGTCCGGGTGAAAGTGGAAACAACCCTTTCGCCGGGAAGATGGCGGATGTCCCGAATGCGGAGCTCGACTGCTTTTGGCATTCGGTGCAGTGGCAGAAGTACACTTTCAATGGTGCTGCCGTTGGGGTTGGGAACGCGACGCGCCCGCATTGACAGCGGACTGTAAGGGGCTTCGGCTCGTCGGTGGTCGCCATTTTCACAGCGGTCTCCGAAGGTGAAATTATTGACAAGTCAAATACTGACGGTAGATACTGCCTAGTAGCTGGATCAGCTAGTTCATGATAGCGCCCCCACGATGAGTGAAGGTGATTCCCGCGGCCTCGGGCCTGTGTGATCTACATTGCTATAATTATCTTGCCAGGAAGGATTGAGCCTATTAAATACGACCCCTTTTCGGGCTCCCCACACCGGTAGTAGCATGGACACGATAAATGAGCTAAAAGCGAAAACCAATAGCGCTGTTAGGAATCGAACCCAACTTACTATTTAGTCAGACGGTAGGTACGGTATATTGCGCATTATTTAGGTAGGTATGAGTGCGCCACCAAAGGGTCGTCATTACACTACCGTATTAACTCACGAAACTCGTACCCGACGCCGTTAGAATATTGGCTTGGCAAGTTATTTCGAAATGTATACCCTTACTATATTTATATGCGAAGCTACATACTACGAATATTAAGCTATAGATGTACCAAGATTTAACAATGAACCTAACACTATTTAAGCAAGAAAATGTCTCTAAGAAGAGTATAGCGTAACGGCGCCGGGTACGAGTTTCGTGAGTTAATGCGGTACTTCTCGAAGACCTGCCAAGTCATTTCCTCATTAGTACGGACCTGCGCCCTAACGTATTTCCACTGCTAGCGTGTATCTAGAGTAACCTTACAATTGAAGAGCGGGGCTGAACTTGGAAATAAGTTCCTAGACATTTATCGTACATTAATCAGAATAGCAATCAACATTAACAACCCCTATATACTAGATACGCCCTTTCTATTACTCACTTAAATTAATTAGCGGCACGCTCAACAATACTATTCGTACTTGCAAGAGTTCATTGTCAGCGGTGTCGAACGTATACTATGCGAGGAATTTGGGTTTCTTGTAAGTTTAGAATCTATTAAACGTGGTAATATATTTGATACGGCTACCCGTTAAAGAACTCACTGCCTCTAACCGGGGATTTCAGGCTCATTGGCCCCTTTTCGTATGAGTTGGTAGCCAGCAACCGCAGAACTCAGCTCAAGGAATTTGTCAATGTGGTCAACGATACGTATCAAGCAGTGAAGCCATGCCCAGCGAACTATCTGAGGGCGATGCATAAGTTTCGAATAGATTAAACGCCGCTGTGGTTATTATTTAGTATCAAAAATATTTGGTTTGTGTATTATAAACCTTATTCGCTTTTAGTTGCATCGGTTGCTGGTTGCTGGTTGAGGACAAAATAGCCTTGTGTATCTTCCGAAATAGTTGGGAAGTGTTCCTCCTTGAATCAGTTGATAAAACTTGTGACTTTAATCTCGGGCGGCATACTAAAACGCTGTTCCCCAGAATCACGTGCATTGGTCTTACCAGCGCACTCACTGGGACCTGTGGTCGTAAACCGTCCCCCTATAGTCTATTTCTAATGGAAAATGGGCTGAACATAATGAAAACTCCCCTATGATATGGGGCAATGCCTAATGAAGAGGGGTAAGAGTGATATTTTCCTTTCTGCTGAGCCCATTTTCCCTGGAAATAGCTTATGGGGAACGACTTATGACCACAGGCCCCAATGAATGCACTGGTAAAACCAACGCTCCTGATTGTAGAGGAAAGCATCAAGTAATAGAGGGCTCTGTGTCCCTCTACAATTATATCTACTTGATACGACTGCAGGTTCAATAGAATAGTTCATAAACGATTATTATATTATCATAGACAGTAAAAAGAATGCCCCCGGCTCGGGAAGGAAACATTTCTTTCCGCTACCTATAATAATATAATAATTTATGAAATCTTCTATTGAAATCGTAGTCGCATCAAGTAGTTGTGATTGTAGAGAATACGGGGTCTTTTCTCGCGTTGTGCTCGACGGAGCCATGGGGGCGACTGTTAACAATCGTAGACATGGACCAGGCACCAATTCTGGCTAGCACATATAGTTAGTTATTTTCACATCTTGAATAGCTCAAACTATTTTTTTACCAAGTATATATTTGCCAAGACTGTCACAAGTGTACCTGTTGATATTGTTTGGTGGTAAAAGGAGGTCGCTTATGGTCATGATCGAAATGAGTAGGATACAGAGGGTCTATGTCGGCATTCGTATATCTCTTATGTAGATAATCTAGGAACTACGTGTTAATATGAAGTGTAGGGTCAATTAACATCGAAATCGACGGGTACAGAAGCACAAGTGGTAAGGAGGTCCCATAGGTAGGGGTGAGTTGAACGGGATTAAACTACCTTATAGCGGATCTCAGTAGTTCAGCGGCGGAATAGCAGTGACGGAGTTGGGATACGGCCCCGAAGAAATCGACAAGAAGTACCCCATCATACGCATCATAGTTCCCCGCCAGGCCTAGGACGGTCGATGGAATTTCAATTCCGAATGGTTTGGCTGTCGACTCATTCCAGCTACGTCGTCATTTGGAACTAGATAACCATCTTCGATGACATTGTCCGAGACACAGGAGCTGACTCTGTAGTTTGTGTCATTAGATTCGACGATCGGACCATGGAGGAGCGCGTAGATAGACGAAAAGAAACCGCTGTATTTAGAAGGACAATAGATCATGCATGAGGACTAGCTACCAGTGTGGTACAGTCTTAAAAATGAGAGTGCTAGTCAGGAGGTAACAGTCAAGTATGCTAAGACAAAACAAAATGAAAACCTACGACTATATAAAAAAGTTGATTCAGGATAGTAAATCGCGGCGGCTTTCTCTGAAGGCAAGCCAGTAACTGCCGGGTCACTCGTCCGTCGTCTTGCGTAATCTGGGTGCACGTAACCACTTACACAATCCCACCTGTTACATAAGTCCGCCCTTTATTGCCCGATGTCCTTCCGAGCCTAGAGGCCAATGAATCATTTTTTACTTGGACCTTGTGCAACTTACCTACAGGTCGGCACTTCACGCAATACGTTGACGGTATCACCCGTTTGGTCACAGTGTGTTCCCGAATACGTCGACGTTCAGTCTGATCCTCGTGAATAATCTAGGGATTCGCGGTTCACGATGTTGCAATGCTCCTAAAAGTGTTGCGTTGCAATTTCTGGTGCACATCGGGCGTACCTTCGGGGTGTAAACGCAAGTCTTACAAATTACCAGCTTGCATAAATTAGGCCTTAGTTGAACTGACACGTTCTGTGAGACTGTTTGGGATTCTATCGACCGGGGCAAGTGTGACAAGGGGCTATATTTAGCAGCTTGGAATTGGATCTATTCAACTAATAATTCTCTAAGGGTCTCAAGGTCCTTGGATTCCAGAATTCCCTCTGGGACTCATGGGAATTCATGGCCTATTTATGCCCATGAGGGCCTCATACATTCTGCCATGATTCTATATGATTCCATCCGTCCGGAGATCCGTTAGGCCTCCATGCCTTAATGTTGGTTCGTCTTGCATTCTGGTCTGAGGCTCGTGATAGCCTCATATCCAATCAGTCCTATAGTCCTCCACCTGGGCGCGTAGGTGCAGCCGGATACTCCTTAGGGTCTAGTTAGGTCTTGGCAGTCTTGGCCGTGTGACAGCAAGGTATGATTATCCTTAACTCAGAAATCGGGTTTCTACAGCAGTGTTGTCCTTCTCAATGATTACATTATGGATACCGCAAGTAGTGACCACATAGATGGCGATCCTATTTGCACCGTAATAAAGAGTGCTGCAACTGCTTAGCACTCACCTGTTAGAGGGCTTTACAACGCTCCTTTTGTGATTCTTGTTAAAGGTACCCCTGTGCCTTTGTTGATACATGTTATACACTCATTACTAGGACCACTAGCTACTTACTAAGATTAGAACCATCGTCTATTATTACGCCTCCTGGGACACAAGAATACTTCGTATATAGGAGAGATCATCATGCGCAGTTAGTGTTACGTTCCTTGTGAAACAACAGGTATTCATCTTACCCATATACCTATGTCCTAGGGACATGCATTTACTGATGTATATGCAATTAGATGGTATACATGATCAACAGGTCCAGACTCGCTCCCAGGCCAGTTAATAACTATTCTATTATGTGTGATATTTGGGGTGATAAATTCTGAGCCTTGAACATAAACATGAATAACGTGGAAAAAGGAGAAATGAATAGACAGGGTATTGAGAGGAATTTACCTAGCTGTTTCTCGGGGGTGTACTCGAGAAATATTCTAATATATCTTATCTTAGTCGGTAGCAATATTTAGTTGAATCAGTAGGTTAGG
Organism: Xylaria digitata; assembly: GCA_022495195.1. Classification (NCBI taxonomy): domain Eukaryota; kingdom Fungi; phylum Ascomycota; class Sordariomycetes; order Xylariales; family Xylariaceae; genus Xylaria; species Xylaria digitata. The sequence goes on from MU377262.1 coordinate 30,049, forward strand.
TTGTTATGCAACCCCGTGTTAAGAAAAATGGAGGCCTAGCTTTCAAGTCTTACATACGATATTCAGGAGTGTTAATAAGCATTTTCTATAAGGATTAATTATTAGCTTTTGGATCACTAACACGAGGAATATTGAACCATTTAATCGACTGACTCGCTTACTACCAGGTAATGTATATCTGCCTAGGTACTATGTACATCAGATCCTATCTGGAGGCTATCCACTTATAGCGGGAGCTAGTAGCATCCCCATTAACCCCCAGTACTGCTCCAGTATACCAAAGTATGTAGCCAATCATACGTCTGTGAATACGGCGCCTCCCTCCTGTTTCGGTAGGCAGCCACCAAAATAGCCAATAGGAGCAAGGAGAATACGGGTGTTATAGCACTAGAACGCTGCGGGTCTGAATAGTTGGCCAATCATGACCACCTCGTTCCCCGGGTTTGCCTGAGCTTAAATCTTCTCACTACTATCTCGAGGCCCTTTTCAATACTCTGTCCTTTCTCCATTACTCTCGAGTCCATTTGGTACCCGTGCTGAAATTAAATGCTCCGTGGGAATGCAATATGCGAAGAAGATCGGCTAAGAAGTCTAGGCATGGGTGCAAAGAATGCAAGCGGCGTCACGTGAAATGCGATGAGACAAGGCCCTCCTGCGCCAACTGTAATGTTCGTTATGTCCCATGTTCTTTTGCCTCTAGTCTACCCGCCCCCCCAAGATCTGCTCCCACCGACCCGTCTCCTGGCTCGTCCGCTGCATCACCGACTACATCACCGGCTACGCCGCCGGTTACACCCAAAAGTGCTCTGTCAGACAAGGTCGTCCGATGTACAGCCATACCAACACTGAGTCCCACCCGTGATACACTTGAGGCACCGGCCCCTTGGTCTTACTGTGAGCCTGCTTTCACACTCAACTCTCTTATCTTGACGGATCAAACCTTCAAACTACATCACCTGGAACTCCTACATAATTTTAAGATGGGTGTGTTGGGAGACAGCATTTACGATGCCGCCGCGGCCGAGGGCTACATGGGGATGACGGTTCGGGAGGCTGTTCATGCCCCATATTTGATGGACCAAGTTCTCGCTATATCGGCAGCTAATATGAGTGTCAAACGGCCACACCAGGCGCGTTTTTATCAAGAGGAGGCGACGTACCTACAAACGCGGGGGATAGTCTCGTTCAATGCGGCCCAGGCCTCGGAGGTGGCGGACAATAGTGCGCTGGCCGGCTTTGTCTTCGCCACGCTTCTCTCGCAGCAAGTTCTTTTCGATACATTTTCTACCCGCACCGATTTCCCCACCCTTCTGGATAGATTGGTCGCTGCATTCCGCATCTGTGGGGGAGTGCGAATTATGTGCGGAAAGTCATGGCCCTTCATCATGACACAATATCGACAGCAGGTCGGGATAAATTTTCCGCATGAATTCATACCCGATTCTGGCCCCGACACCATATTTACTATGAAATTGGCTCACTTAGGGACCCTTCTTGGGAATGCAAACCTTCACCCGTCGATACTGGGACCTTGTAAAGCGGCTCTATCTTCTTTGCACAGCTTGTCATATGCCCCGGAACGCCACGGATTCTCAGCATTCCGAACGGCCCGCTTGCTTCATTGGGCAGTTGTTGTACCGTCAGATTTCATTAAACTCCTGGAAGAGCGACGGCCTGAGGCTCTTATCATCATCGCGTATTACGCATTGCTAATACACGATACAAGGGACTACTGGCTATCTGGCGACGCTGGTGCCTTTATCATCCGTTCCATTACCAAGTTTCTGGGAAAGTACTGGGCTGAGTGGCTCACATGGCCGAATGAGGTGCTGGACTCAGCGGACTGTAGTGATGAAACCGAACCATTTTCACCAATAGACATGTATGCGGTGTAGAGTTGACGAGCTTCCTTAACACGATATAATACGAGGGTAAGGGACTATTCGATTCAAAAAGTATCTATCTATGCTAATGATTTAAGACGTTCTAATATACTCCAAAACATATAAAACATATAAAACAATATGTGTCAGTCTGAATAGGCGACCCGTTTCGAAGAGCCAAGAAATCTCGAAAAATTCACAGCAACCATCGTCCGACATAGAAAGCTGGAATAGGGGGTATCTTCCGTGAGCCGAAGACTGTACTTCTAAGACCGGTCAGAAATTCGTGGACGATTCCCGGCCTAGGACATGTAACCTCCTACAGTAGAATTTATGAAAGGTTTATGCATTATACACATAAGCTTGTATGAAGTCCCGGATGGCTTCATCCGACTCCTCAGGCCCGTAGAATTCGGCACCTCTTTGCTCTACGGCCTCTTTCGCAATATACAACGCCTTTTCGAGTGACGGTCGATCACGCTCATAAACAGCCATACACTCAAGTAGAATGTCGCGCAAGTCGTGGTCTAGCCACGGGTTTGGATCCTCGCCGGAAATTGGGTTCGGTAGAAGTAGCCCGCCCATCGTTTGTATCCCCCTGTGTATCCGGTAGGGTGGTCCGATGGGGGCAAACCCGCGCACGATTAGCCACAAGAGATTTTTACTTACATCTAATAGATTTCGCGGGGCGCTCGCTTCGTGTTCGATGGTTAGTCCGAAATCTATGAGCTTCACTGGCGGAATTATACTGTGCTCCGGGAAATCTCCTGCGGAGCCGAACATTACTAGAACACGTCGAGTCAGCTTATGAGAAGATGCTAAGATATCAGCGCAATAATCGGGGTGCCACTTACAATTTCCCGGGTGCATGTCGCCGTGGTGGTATCCGTCGGGTTCTCCATTCGGCGGGGGTGCGGGAAGCTCTTCGAGCTTCGGTTTCGAATCGGGCGGTGCGCCTGGCGCGTATTTCATAGCGACGCAAGCTCTCACCACTGTTACTTAAAATTAGTCTCGAATCTTCCATCTTGTGCTTTTTCATTAGGATACCGGAGTGACTTACAACAAAGGAAGATGCCCCATAATATCCTGTTTGGTATAAACACGTCTTGTATCTGGGCTTCTGCCCGGATTTTATCCAAGGTTCCATTTCCAAGGTATTCAAGAACTAGAGTTGGACCTGCGAGCCCACCTAAAAAATTTCGCGACGGCTTACCAGTCACTCTTTCAATCACTCGCCTGATGAGCTTGCATCTACGCCGTGATCGCTGCGTATCGACGTCCTTGGATGCGATGACACTTGCTATGTGTACTGAACCATTCAGTTCCTATATGTAGCCCATTTAGTCAGTATAGTGTCTTCAAATACACGTTCTCACTATGATAGTGATTGAACTCATGCCGCCCAATTCCTTTCTCCTTATTCGGGGGTAATAGCTGTCTTGTAACTTACTGACATCACCCTGATCTCATTTTGAAGCTCACCTTCCACGGTATCGTTCAGCGCTCTCTTTACAATCAGCCTGCGCGGGGGGCGGCGCCCGAAGCCCCTCTGCTGAACACGGCAGGTTACCCCATACGCTCCATTCGCTGCAAAGTCCTCGAATTTGTAATTCGGTTCGGCGTCAAAGTACTCACGCGTCTCCCGAATCCTGGCTTGGATTTCATCCTCGCGCCGTTGAGTGGCCGCTATCATCATCGATACCTCATCGTCAAAGGGCGCAAACCCGGGTGGTCGGTAGAATGGATTAGCCATTGTAGAGTGTGGTTCTATATTCGACTTAACTATCATTCAAATCAGCAAACAGAGGGTTACTGGTGTCTATATGTCTTGCAGCATCCATTGTCCGCTGAGCTGTATTAGTAGCACAAAGATATACCAAATAGACCCGTCTATTCTGGGCAGGAGACAATGGCATGTTCTGTTAACAGCAAAGGAACAATGTGAACCAAGGGATTCTGTGCTTATTATAGCTCCAGAGCTTTGTAACCTATGATCTAAGAGATTTGTGAAAACACAAGGGCCTGACTCCTGAGTCTCTAGTAGCACTTATTATGCTCACAGAATTATTCCGATGCCCCATCCTAGAAGCACGGCCCTTTGATAGACGCAGCATTATAATCTAAGCATAAAGGCTATTAGATTACCCAGAAGCGTAGGGGGCCGATTGTGACACCAGAAATAGAGCCTATAGAGGGGGAGCAAACCCCTTGCGAATTGATATCCGCTTTATATGGCGCACAATGTATCCAAGGTTGGTTTTGGTGTACGAAGTAATACGTCGCGAGTAGCTGCGTGAAATTCATTAAAATTAGTATATATGCCTGAAACAAAACGAAAATGGTGATTTAATTAGGATATTAATTAACCGCATAAGTTATGAAAGGAAGAACACAATAGGCGGTAGTCTACGCGTTGCTTATCTCATTAAGGGCGCTTGGGAAATTGCGGTGTAGATCGCGAGGGGGTGGCGCGCAAGTAGAGAGTTCAGTCGCACGAGCCTGGCATTGCTAATTCCCAATATTAACCTCCTCTCGCGGAGAAGTGGAGATTGATCTATTGGAAGGAATTGACTAGTGCTTTCACTAGAAGCGATCAGATAGTAGTGTATTCAGATGATCTAAGGTCTAAGTTCTAAGTGGTAACTAGTGTAGGAAAAAGACCTATTTATACTAGGGATCATTAGGTCTATAGTTAACCCGATCCCTACACATACTGGATCTGTTAGACCCACTTCTCCGTGACAAGGATTTCTGTCGACCATAGCACTACGATCGTTAAGGTGACGTGATGAGCCCTAGACCCTTGGTACCAAGACTGGTGGCGCCGTTCTACTTCTATATTCGTGCATGATTAGCTACAGTTATTAGCATTGGGCCCCTTCGAATTACAGACTTAGGTGACGAGTATTGCTGCCTAGCATGACGGCGGCACATGTTGTGATAATCGTCAAACAGGGCTAATTCCACTCGTGGATCACAGTATGCGCTTTTCCAATACGAGAGCTTCTGATAAACAGCTTGCTCCGAATACGGAATATCAGGAAGTCCTTTCTAGTATCCCTGTACTTGTTCTCTATGCAGATATTGTCCCATTCTGTCATTTGCTCTCGACTTGTTGGCTGCAGATCATGCCAGAAGTCTAATGTCTGATATGCGAATCCGTGATGGTACATAAACACGCTGTGGGCAAAATCACCGTCACCATCGGAGTGGAGAGCGTCGAGTGCAGCCCCCAGGAGAGTAACGTCGAAAGCTCTGAGATAAAATACGCGCTCTTCGTCACGCATAGAGAATGAAGGGGTGCCTAGGAAACGTGGTGATTCCTGCATCTTGGCAACTAGACGTGATATCGCATCTTTCGAATAGAATCGTAGTCGTTTCCACGTGTCAATGGCAATCTGAGCGGCCAGTAAACTATTTTCGTCAGTATAGAATTTCAATATAGTATCCCTTATGTGTTCGGGCAACGGCCCAAATGGAAGTATATGGTTGTCCATTCGAGTGCATACTGCCATCTGGAGGGCATATCGTAGGTTCGCTTATGTCGTTTTCCCAGACGGGGTGGGGTAAAATTGCACAAAGACCTTCCAATATCTTCTGATGTTCCCCATCATCAGGCGAATACCGGAGTCCCCATGAAAATAGATCATGAGGATGTGTCCCAAAAAGTGCCAGCGGCCATTTCCAGAGACACATCCCGTCGCTTCGCCTAGTTGATGTTTCGAGACCACCAAACACATTATTTGACCAGCAGCTCCCAGTCTTCAAGGCATTGAAAATGTCACGGTTGGTATTACGATGGTTCGTTAGTAAGTTACCAGCTCTAGCCCAGTTGTCAAGCAAGGCATCAACGTCTTGAGAGCTGAGGCAAGTAAGCTTCTTTACCATAGGAGAGAGAGGAGGGGCTAGTTGGGAGAGACTATTCGGTACGCAGATAGCTCTTAAACTCATGCGTGGATCTTGCCAGCTCCTTTTGTGGGATTTACTCCTCTGTGAGGCAAGATTGATAGGCTGAGCCTCTGATGAATACGGCGTGTTTTGGGATAGCTCGGACTATGCAGCGATTAAATTTAGTACATCATAAACCAGTGGCGGTGATTTCTGGAGTGTAAGATGATAGCAATTCCATCATAGGTGAGAAATGCAACATTTGCAATGTGCTGTAGAAATATAGGGCTTTAACGGACACTAGAGTCAGGTGGCCCTCGACTGGTAAGGGAGAATAAAATTGATGTTCGAAGGACACCAAGAGGCTGGGGCAAGGAAATCGTCGGAATACACGCCAAAGAGGTAAACGACATTTTGAAATTGCCAATAAAGCGTTATTCAAGATGCAGAGTGACACTAGTTTACTTACCATCTTCAATAGTCTAGAATGTCGCGGAGGGAAGAATGTTTATTGAAAAGGGTATATCAACAGTAGCTATAGATCTTGTTAGCAAAGGTAGTTCTAGGAAATAGAAGCTGTATGAAGTAAAAGCGAAATGCCTGTGCCATGAGGCCTCAGGCAACGTATTACAGTAGTGAATGGAGTGGTACTATATTGGGTGTCGTGAGGGACTATAGATGGGTGGAAAGGTAGGGAGTGGGCTGATAGGGCCGATATCAATTTCCAGCATCCCGTATTTAATGTAGCCCAGGCTATTGATGGTAAAAATTACATACCTCAGTTCAGCGCGCTGTCTTTAACGAGTAGATATTAGATATGCTGGCTAGAAGCATGAACCGCGGTGTAATATGTGGTTGAGGCAGAATTGGAGACGGAATTCGAAAACAACCAAGTACTTTTAAATCCGGAGATGTGGCGGGAAACGTGGTGAAGGCGCAAACACGTCGGAAACTTGAAAAGGCACGCACTCGTCCATGTGACTTGCACCTGCACGAACCGTGTATTACCTAGGTACCTACCTAGTTAAAATCAACGAAGCAGCTAGAGCGTCGATCTTTCTCTAGGTAGTTCTGCACCCGTCAGTTGTTAAGAAGAATCGTAGGGTGGGAGCATTAACCTTCGGCCAGTTCGTCAGACTAAATAGATACCCCAGTATGGCCCCAACATTTGACTCAGTGTAAAGCCCCTTATTAGCCGTTACTTGAAAGTCATGATATCCAATTACTATCTTACACAGAAGGGTATAAAAACCTTGATGAACGATCTCAGAGTTGTGTCTGAAATGGTGCGAAGCTCACCTCAGTTTGAAATTTATATTATTTATCATGAAGTTATGAAGGTGAAATATAATATATAGGATAGTTTAACGAAACGTTGTATATGAACGTTAAAATCATATTAGAGAAAAAAGTATATATGTAAGATGGTAGAGAAAAGGTCTTATACACAGAATATAGATCGTAACTATCCCGACCTCCTTATTTTAACAGGCAAGGCTAACCCTAACTTAGAAGATAAAACTGATCGGACACAGCTGTCACATGTGGCTGAGCCAGACATGGAGGCAGCCGTGTGTTTCTTCTTGAGAGTCATCAAGTTCATGCTGGTTCAAAGGATAATAACGGTCGAAAGTTGATATCACAGGCGGCTTAATCAGGCATAGAGGGTATCATAAAGCTACTAATTGAGAGTAGCAAGGCTAATGATTCCTTAGCAGATAATACAGGTTAAGGGCCAATATCGCAGACTGTCCGAAATCACAATTAAGCTGTTGTTAAGCTACGATTTGAGTGGCATTATATTGGATTCCCCAAAATTGGAAGAAAGACACCCCCGTATCTAATATTTTTTTTTTGTCATTGTCAATAAATTCTGTTAAACACGGAAAACAAAGGCACACTCCCTATCCCTCGAGACAACCACATACAGATGTGTATAAAATAAAGGTGAAAGTTCTAGAATGCACTTGCCGAATAACCAATGAGGCGGACAGACATTACCGTGCAAAGTTTATTTCGTCCAATTTGATCAACAGGCACTATATTCTTTTGCTTAACATATACGTATAAAAGTCTATGGACAGGGTTGCAAATTAGTATTACTAAAACACGATTTTAGTACCTTGTAGTACTAGTGTAGTACTTAAAATAACTTTGAAATAAAAATAGCTATAAATAAATAAAATATACCATTTTAAAGCCCGTTTTAAAAAAAATTTAAAAGTATAACATTTATTAGTTAAAAGTGGGTCTTTTATTAATAATCGCTAATTAGTAATAAAAGTAGTAAATTAGTATTAAAAAAATACTACAAAAGTATTACAAGCAATTATATGCTTAAAACCCATTTTTAACTAAGAAGAATACTTAAAGGGTGCAACTGTATATTGAAGATGTAAAAGAAAGGAAGGAATTCTGTGGGCAAGGCCCACAGAATTCCTAGATATACCCTAGGGCTACAGCTGCTACCAGGTGCCAGGCCTGTTAGGCCTAGCAAACACACACAGAGTGTGGGAACTGGGTATGTGCCACCTTTGTGGCACAGGCCCCTTACACATTTGTGTCATTAACTAATAAAAGTAATACTATTAAATTCCTTTTAAAAAAAGCTTTAAAATTGTGTATTTTATTTATTTATGTTTAATTTCTTTATAAAGTTATTTAGAAATCTTTAAAATAAAAAAATATTAGTAGTAACTAATTTTGCAACCTTGTTTATAAACGTTATAGTTTTTTACAAGAAACCAGGGGACTTGCGTGGGTCAAAGGTAAAATGCTTTAAATATAATCCTCCAGAAAAGAAGAAAGGTATTAGCCAAGGCGTCAAAGGCTTATTAACTGCCCCTCTGCTATTTTTCATTATTTATAATGAAGCAGGTAGGACGGTGTTAGGTAGTTCGACGTATGATTGTACCTTTCTTGTGTGGGAGATGTGACATAGTTGTTAGATATAAGCAACAGCATACAATTGGGTTGAATGTGTTGTTGTATTTTTTTTAATTATAATGTAGGCAGGGTTGGAAATTAGTACAAATTTAATACCAATTAGTATTTTTGTTTTTTTAAAATAACTCTATAACAAATAAAGATATAAAAATGAAAAAAACATTATTTTAAAGCCTTAATCTTAAAGAATCTAATTGTTATTTTTTTATATTTTTAAAGTGGGTATTAGCTTAATAATTAGCATTAGTACTAATTTAGTACCTAGATTTAGTACTAAAATACTAAAATAAAGTACTAATGGCGATTACTAAGCGAGGACCCACTTTTAGAAAATAAAAAAATAACCATTAGAATTGGCAAAGTTAAGGCTTTACAATAATATTTTTTTCATTTTAATATCTTTATTTGTTGTGGAGTTATTTAAAGAAAAAGTGGTACTAATTTGGTACTAATTTAAGTACTAAAAGTACTAATTTACCAACCCTGAATGTAGGTCTTATGTAGTAATAACTGCGTCTGTAAGCAAAATTGTATAAAAGCCTTTATTATCTTGACATAAGTCCGTTATTAAATACCTTTTTAGTTAATATACCAAATAAAATTATATTTTTTATATTTAACACACCTTTTTAAAAAGCACTTTTTAAAAAATGATTTTTATAACTAAAAGCTTATAGCAATAATTTCTTATAACTTTATAAAACTAAAATACTTTTTTTAATTAATTAGTTATTTATATATTAAACTTTTTTCCTTTTAGTAAATCTTTTAACATTTCTTATTTTTTTTTTAAAAAAAGCTTTAGTTAAGCTATTAGCAATTATGTTGTTTATAAAAATGTATTTAATTTTAAAAGTTTTATTAATAACTTTTTAACATAACTAATAATTATAAATATTAACATAGTAACGCATCCCACAAGCTAGTTTTGCACACAAGCAAGTTTCGCACTTTTTTTGGAGTACCCTGTAGGCTACTTTATATGCAGGAGTACTTACTCCACTTTATTATAACTTCGCAAAAAAGGGTCGTACAATAAAATAATTGGTACTATTAGATTTGTAATGAAATAATGAATCTAATAATATTTTCTTTTATTTTGTAGCTATTTTATATGGGCGTATAGCATCAAAAAACAAATTTGCAAGGATTATTTTAACGTAGTTTTTAATAACGCTTTAAATAAAATAGCTAGAAAATAAAAGAAAATATCCTTAGATTTGTTGTTTCATTGCAAATCTAATAGTACTAATTATTTTATTGTACAACCTTTTTTCGCGAAGTTATAATAAAGGGGAGTAAGTACCCCTGCATATAAAGTAGCTTACAGGGTACGCCAAGAAAAGTGCGAAACTTGCTTGTGTGCGAAACTAGCTTGTGGGATGCGTTACGTTAAAAAGTTATTAAATTAATAGTTTGCTAATTATTATATTAAATTTAAATCTGCTTATTATTTAAAATAACTTTTAGTTTTTTAATTAGTTAGCTAATAAACATAAATTTCTTAGCTGCTTAAGTTAACACAAATAATTTAGCTTTAATAGTTAATATAATTATAATATTTTGTTTATTAGCTTTTTATTTAATAATATTTCCAAAAAGCTTTATTATATAAGCTTAACAATCTTTTTAATATATAAAAATTAAAATAGCTAAATTAAGCTTTTATTATAATTCTTAATTATTTTTATATTAAAAAACTAAAAAAAGTTGTTTTTACTAATTATTTAGTAACAACGCTTTAGTTTAAAAATAGCATATTAAACAATTGTTTTTTTATGCTTTTTATAAGCTAAAATTATATTATTTATATAAATAAAAATTAGAACACCTTGTTTAAAATAATAATATAGTTTGTAAAAAACAGCTTTATAGCTTATAAATTTTAAAAATTAAGTAAGCTTGCACTATTATAGCAGTAAAAACTTTTTAAAGCTATATAACGCTTAAAATAATCGAAATAAAGTTTATAATTTGTAATACTTTAAAAACATATATATATAAATTTTTTTGTTAAGTTTAGCGTTTATAAATGCGTTTACTACATTATACTGTTTTAATTTAAAATTAAACTTAGCTGCAATAGCTATTAAAGTTTAAAAAAATTGTTCTGCTAAAATTAATATGTCACGTTTAAAAAGTCTCTCGAGGTTAGGTACAATATAATGTATATTTTGTATAGTAGGTTTTATACAAAACTAAAGCTTGTAAAAACAAAAAATAGTGTGCAAAGCACACTTAAATAAATTATAAAAATATAAGCAAACAAAATTAAAAAAAACATATTTTAATTAGTAGTTTAGTTAGTAGTACATTTAAATTATAACAATTATTTTTTTTTTTTATAATAAGTTGTTTTAACTTAAATATAAAGCTAAATATTATTATAAATAATACTAGTGTAATTAAAAATAAAATTATAACAAAATATAATATAAAATTAAAAGTTAAAAATTAATTAAAATTAGTAAAAAATAAATATAAACAATAAAAAAACTAGTATAAATAATAAAAATTTTTAGCTAATAAAAAAATTTTGCGCATTTTAAGTAATTTTTAAATATTTAAGCTTGCAATAACGCGTTATTTTAAACGCAAATTATTTAGCAAGCTAATTTGAAAACAAAGTATATAGCTTGTTATATTTTTTTTTTTTTTTTTTTTTAGCTGCTGCTAGCATTTTTTATTAGTTTTAGCTATAGTTGCTGCCAATTACGCTTTTATTTTAATTATTTTTAAACTTTATTTATTTATTTCTTTTATTTAAATTATTGCTTTTATTATTTATTATTTTTTTATTATGCTTTTTTATTATTAACGTTATTAAATTTGTTAAACGTGTTAGCATAAGTTTAACTATTACAAAAAGCTTTTTTATATGTTGTTAATATTAAAGCGCTGTTGCGTATACGTTTTAATTTTAAGCTAGCTTATTTTTAAAAGTTATTTATATATATAAAAAAACAACTTTGTTTTTTTGTATTAGCTGCAATAAAAGCTATAAAACTTGTTAAACTATAAATTATTTTATACTATTTTTTTTATATAAATTGCTATTTATAATTTAGATTTTTTTTATAATATAATTTAAAGCTGTTTAAATGTTTAAACTTTTTAAATAAAATAAATATATATTTTAAACTTATTATGTTAATAATAACAACTTTGTTTTGCTAGTTAAAATTAATATAAATACTAATGTTTTTTAAGCAGGTTTAAAAGCTTATTGCAAAAAAATCGCAGCTGCTTAATTTTAGCTTTTTTAAGCTTTTTATTATTTTTTTACAGTTTATTAAGCTGTATATAATATAATTAATAAAATTAAAAATAGCAAAGTAGCTATATTTTTTTTTATTTTATTTATTTTACTTTGTTAATTTAAATATAATTAAAAGCATTATTTAGCTTATAAAACATATGCAGCTAAATAATATTGTTTAATATATACGTTTATTTTTTTTATTGTTATTAGCGCTATTAATAATTATTATAGTTTTTGTTTTATATTTAAAGCTAACTTATTTAAACTATAAAACAGCGCATTTAATATTATTAAATAATTATATTACGTTTTTAGTTTTTAAACACTAGTTATACTGCTTAATATTTAGCAATAAAACAATTTGCTAAAAAAGTTAAAAATTTTATTAAAATTAATATTAATAACGCGTTTTAAAATGTTTACAACAATAAATTAAAATGTAACAATATATTTAAATTTAATACTAAATAAAATTAAATTTAGTTAACGTATAGCTTATTAATAAAACGTAAATATTTTTAAAGTTTAAAATAATAAGCTTAATTTTTATTATGTTAAAATTTTAAGTTTTGCTAACGTTTTTTAAAACTAATGTTTTAAAAGTTTGTTAAAAATTAATTAATTTAGCTTTAAAGTTTTTTTATGTTAAAAACGTTAGCTTAAATAATTTTAATTTTTATTATTTTTTTTTATAACTTTATTATTTTTTAAATTTTTTAATAAATATAAAAACAGTAATATTAGTAGCTAACACTTATTAATTATATTTATTTAGCTAGCTTTTTTATTTAACTTTATAATATAGTTTATTTTAATATATTATATTTTTTATTATATTTTTTATTTTTTATTTGTTTTTAGCATTTTTTAGTGCAAACAAAAGTAAAATATTTAAAGTTTTAGCTATTTAAAGTTTTAATAACTATAAAAAAAATATATTATAAATTTAACTATATTGTTATAAAAATGTTAAATAATATGCTTATAATTTAACTATTTTTAAAATTTTAAAAAGTTTAATAAACTTAAAAGCTAATTTACAATTTTAAAATTTAAAGTTTTAAATTAATAAAATATAACAATTAGGTCCTATTTTTATAGTGGATAAGCCTCCCACATAGGTTAGTTTACTTATAGGTAAAAGTTGTCGTATAGTTTGTATAACTAAGGGTAACGCTTAGTAAAAAATAACACAAAAAATATTATGCAAGTGCAATAAATAACCGTTAAAAAATTAACTCCTTTATAATAAATTCCAAAAACTAGACTATAAGCTTAAGTTAAACAGTAAAGTAAAAAAAAACTAATGCTAATTACAAAAAAAACTATTTATATTCTTATAGTATTTTCTTTTTTTATATATTTTTTAAATAGCAATAAATAAAAACCTATTTTAACTATTTTAAATAGCAATAAATAAAAACTTATTTTAACTATTTATTACGTAACCTTTGCGTTTATAATTAGCTATAGCTTGTTTTTTGGTTTAGCCCTTTATTTAGTTTATAACTGCGCTAGGTTTTCTTTTTAGGCTGTTTTTTTATTAATTTATAACACTATTTTCTTTTTCTTAAAATTATTGCTTTTAATAATAAATAATAAATATTTGTGCCTTTTATATAATTTCTTTTTTTTTGCTTTATTTTTTATTATAGCTAATTATATAAAAAAACGTTGCAAAAAACTATTGTTTAACAAAAAACTTATAAAATATAATTTTTTTTTTTTTGCTATTATTTTTTATGCTTTAGTTACTATATTTTTTTTATGCTTTTATTGCTAACAACATAAATTTAAATGCTTATTTACTAAATCTAAATTAAGTTATTATTTTGTTTATATTTATAATAACGCATCCCACAAGCTAGTTTCGCACACAAGCAAGTTTCGCACTTTGGCTTGGCGTACCCTGTAAGCTAATTTATATGCAGGGGTACTT
>MU377263.1:0-43086 GCA_022495195.1 Xylaria digitata
GTGAAAACTCCTGCTAGCGTACGAGCTAATACGATAAGGGGAATTAGGTGCGCACGTGCTGATAACCTCGTACATAACGATAACTTCGTACGTGCTTACACGTACGGTTGCAACCAACACCAGTTATTCCAACAATTATTATTATTAAGCATATTTTATATAAAGTAGCAAGTATTATAGTTTTATTACTTATAATTGTTATAGCAGCTATCGAAGTAGCTAAGTAGTCGTACGCAGGTTGAAAACAGCTTTGCTAGCCTATCGATCGACATGCTTTAGGTGCGGCGGCACCTGCTGCAGGGGTTGATGAGGAAATCACAAGTTCTATCGTTTAGCGGAAGTGGCACTAATGGCCCACCGTCGGAAATCCCAGTTCCCAGCATTAGCTAATAAGGCATACAGAGATAGATTAAAACGTCAGTAGATCAGAACCAGATCTGCCAGATAAGCTGCCGTGTGGAGCGGCAAGTTGCAGATACCCGACTTATCACCGTGAAAACCAAGCCTCGCTGGCATTGATAAAGACGTTTGTCTTAATTGGTTCAACCTCCGAACCGTGAATCGACCCTCGCCCTGAAACGATATGCATTTTATACTTTGAAATATTATCACCTTCGAATTCCGCCTGTAGATCGCAAGCCCAGCAACGGAGGACATACATCGAGCTATATGCGCTGATTGGGTAAATGGGCTCAGAGAAACATGGTCGTCGAGTACTCTATCCAATCAGAAAAAAAAAACGCCCAGTTAATGCACGGCGAGCAGCGCATGGAAATGACGATAGCGCCCCTGGTGAGTTGCAAAGAGAATGGCGAAGCTCACCGAGTCTTGTGTGTATATAAATGGTCCAATTGATCATGGAACAAAATAAATCTACTTCCGTTGCATTGTTGTCAAAGCCTAATGCGTAAGACACGTAGCTTAAGGAGGTAAGACATTCACTGCTTTAGACAGCAGATTATTGACTGCCGCTTCTAGCATCGACCCTTACTTGCTTCTAGATTCTATGGTCCAGATATTAATTCAAGTCTTGAAACAAGATGTCGAAAATGACCTCCAAAGGTAAGGATCCTTTTCTAACGAGCCTTGACAAATGAGCTAATTTTCGGACAAGACAAGAGCGCCTCAAGCCATACACACACAAGTAACCAACTCCTTCGCTGGTTAAAACAAACCAAAGAAGAAGATCCGTGGAATACTCTCAAAAAGGGTGGGAATGGGGGAATGACTGGAGCTGATAGTTGTGGAGGCAGTACTGAGGGGGCCACGTCTAGTGTACGTGTCGAGGCGGGGTCATGGAAAATAGGTGCAGGCTGTTGAGAGGCAGCTGTAAACTGGAAGAATTAATTGCAAACATAAATATCACTTAGGTGTCAAAATAGAGTGAAAGGAAAAAAAATTATAGTTGGAGGCCCACCACACGCCCGAGGACTCTCGAAGTTCCCCCCTCCAGTTGTGTACGGTGTAGGTGTACAGTGTAGGTGTGTGGTGTATGGTGTAAGTGTATGTCTTACGCTCTAGGTAGGAATTGAACCATGCGCTTACGTGTCTACGATTTACGATGCGAACCGCTACGCCAGGGGAGGCTGCTAGTGAACCTCCCCAGTGAAAGGGCCCTGAGTTATTGTTAATTATATGGTCAGCTTTAGGTTTCATAGGTGCTGGGGTGGGCTATGTGGTTACTGGGTGACGCAGTTGCTATAGGATACTGGTCTCATAGGTGAATAAGAGAGAGCTAAAGAGTAGGGTCAAACGTAAACTGAGATGTCAACAGTGACTATATAAATGCGGAATGATGGGTTGCACGGTAACTATCAACGTACGCAGCTAAGAAACAAACTATTTCATAAGATACCCTTGCAATAACTTCGGGACCGACAGGATTATTGTGATTCAACGCCATATTCCATGTGCTACCTAGTAGCCCTTGTTATAATTTCTCTGTGACGTAGCTTCTTAGGTATAATATCGCAAGGGGTTGGTACGTTACATAGCCGTATTATGACACCATATTTTCTCCTTTACCGTACTATATATGTATAGCCTCATTTCAATCCTCCCACGTTGTTACGTCTTCTAGGGCAAAGAAGGTGTTATGTACATCAGCAAGGATATCAGCTTGGTCGGTATTGGATTCTTGCGTAACAACGGATATTCATCACCCCTATCCTTGGGTCCCGACACAGGGAAAGTTGGGAGATCTCCCAAGACCAGATTTATAAAGAGTTTCACTTTTATCATTATATGTTATAGGCACAAGCAATCAAGATATCCTCCGTAACATCGGCGATAATAACGTCAAGTGGCACATACCCACACCCCTGTCATCACCCGCCAGGTCTTCCTCCACTGCTAATATTCGTACTCACAGGAGACAGCGGTCTCCGGTGGCCCGTACCGAAATGTGGGGTATATAGGCGTTAGCTCTACTGTCTGACTGTCTCTGGAAGGTGACAAGATCTAGAAGACCTGGTTATGTACATAATACGCGGGGGAAGCATCCAGCTCCCTGGGATGCCCTAAACAGGGAGGGTGGTCGCACCTTAACTCCATTCTAAGCTTGTGCCCGACTGTCGACACCTCGATTGTCAGTCATCAATTACCTAGAATGGAGATATCCCTGCTCTCTAAATGGCCCTCATTGTAAGGAGGGAGGGCCTTGCATCGCGGATCATGCTATCTAATATGGCTAGCAAAGTCCTTCCAGTTTCCTAGCGCCTACTCACCTCCGAAGTTTCCTTTTACTTTGCTATTATAAAGCCCTTCTTTTAACCTTCGAAGATTCTCCGCTACAGTGTGGACGATACATTCGATACCTGATCATTCGTCCAAGTTCATTGTCCGTAATCTATCATATACAACATCTAGTAATAAGGGTATCTGAGGAACCTAAGAAGGGTAAGCTTAAAATCATATGATACCCACACAGAATACCTAGGTAGGCTATAATGAAATCCTTCCGGGGTAATCCATCCAATAATAAAAATAATACATAACTACGGTGGTCAGCCTAGCCATTCAACGCCACATACAGAACGATTAGGGCATCTATTTGCGAAATCTAGGCTATCCTTCAGGTAGTGCAATGTTATACGTTGTAGTGAAGGCTTGGCGCATTGAATGCATCAAAAAAAGAAATAGATCTGGATTTCGTTAGCCTGCATGATGACGAGGGGAGGATGGGGAGGGGATGGCGAAGAGGGGTTTTGTTAGTCGTCGACCAGTACTATCATCAATAGTTCTCTTTTCAGTATATCATGTCCAAGCGATATCAAACGTTGAAGCCCTCGAAAGCGTAAGGAGCGCCGGGAGCCGTATGGACGACGAAACGAAGCAACGTACATGAAGAGGTTCGACGATTAAACGATTACACGACATCCTTGTAACCGCCCTTGCCTTAGAATTGGGGATTAAAGGAGTATTGCGGGAAGATCACCAGCAAGCTGCATGTGCAGTTTCTCTAGAGGGGGTTGAGAACAGATCTAGCATCGATAGTACCGATAGGTTCCTGTCACGCGTGAACGACTTGACGCCTAAGCACCGATCCCTTTCGAATCTGAAATACCAACTGTCTGGCGGCCAGAGACGTGTCCAAGGTGGCTCGGTACTCATAGCGGGCCACCATTTGCCATTTGGATCTATTAAATAATACTTGATCTTCTGCAGATACGGTCGCCGTTCGATTTAACATAAGTTCACCGAAGCCAAAGATGAACAACCCACCCCGACCCGTCCACCTCGGAAGCTCAAGCCGAACACGTCAACAGCCTACCGACAGCCTACCGAACTCCAGGTACGATATCCCAATCTGCGAATCCCAACGCCCGTATAGTTGAAAGAAGATAAGTGGATAAGTTCGTGGCGCATGATTGAGAAGCTCACTGGTCTTACCTAACAGAGTCGCGGTGAACTCAATGGGTTGTTCAAAGAGCAGAGGCTAGTTGTCGAATGGTCGCCACTGTAGGATCATCTACAGGAGCATATCAAACAGCAAGGAAGCACTGAGATATGGTTCTCTAGTCATCAAACATGCTGCCTACGCTTATATGGCAGTACGAAGGGTTGACTGGCTCGTTCAGAAGGGGCCTCAGGGAGGCTAATAAGGAGAAGTCAAGGAAAGGGAATCGAGCTATGAACAATGGATTTTATTTAACGTCCACTACTAAGCCTATCTCGCCCATTGGGATTAACACGGTCCCTAGAGCCAGGGTATCAGGAGTATGCCGTATATAGCGGAAACCATTAATATAATAAGTGTTAGCCTTTTCACGTAAAAGCAATTGCTCAGTATACCTACCATAGACCTAGGTTCTAACAAATTCATCATCTAGTCCCTAGTTGGGAGACTTACCATCAGCTTTCTAGCTCTCTAAAACATGGATAGTGGTATAAAACGGACCTGTAGTATTATGCACTAGCACTATTATGCACTTGATGATATATATAGTCACAATTAGAATTGCTATGGTCGAGATTTTTGCGTTTATTAAGTGAATCCTTTGACTATTCCTTCAAAGTGGCCTCCGGAAACCGGCCTGTAATTCTAGGTCCACACACACACACACACACACACACAAAGGGGGTCAGCAATCGGTGACTACAGTTACCGATTTGCCTTACCCATTGTAGACGCCCTTGTAGCTATGCCTTAGAATGAAGCAAGGGCCGAAGTAGCTGGATTCTAGCACCGGGACAACGAATGTCCCCTACATTGGAGTCTAAGATTCCTAAAGCGATTGGAGCTTAGTGCGTGTGGCAGAAATGAATGTCTTCAGATAAAATATATATTTTTCTTCGTCAAACTATGGTCTGAGGACTCAAACTTTAGGTTATCCGAATAGACTACCAGCTGATGGGTTCTGGAGAAAGCACTAGGTTCCCTTCTTCTAATTGATCCCTATTCCACTTCTCCGTAAGAACTTAGGAATTATTTACTCCTTTATATAAAAAAGAAATCTTTATTTTTAATCTGATCAAGAAATTCCTTTACTTTTTAGTGCATTGGTCGTGCTAAAGTGTAGGAAGTGGCTTATCTCTACATGCATGAGAATCTGACTACCCCTGAGTGGTCAGATTATTCATTTTAGTATCGACGACGTGGCCCCCATATCTGGCCCCTCGAGTAGACGCCCACAGCGAGCTACCACGCCTAATTGAAATGGTTCTTACGCTTTGGCTATCTACAGCTTTTTAGTTCTATTCTCCTAAATAAATGAGACGGTGGAAGCTTTTCTTTTGTTTTCGGTGGATATAGCATAGGCGGCAGCTATTTATTTGTATAGTTCTATGGCACACATAATAGCCTTTTCCAGACCCTTCCGATCCCTTCCCTTCCCATGAGGCACACCCACAATCCCCATCGAACAAGCCCTGCCTTCCATCATCCAGTGATAACCACAGATCAAACTGAGACCCCTCCGCCGGTTGAGAAGCTTATTAGCATTAAGAGTAGCGGCGGTCGGTTTTAAAACACCTTAGAACCTCTCTCGTAGGGTTCGGCCAAGTTGCAATAATCTTGAATACCGTGCCAATGGCCACCAGAATTTAATCAGAGAAGGGACCTGGCGCGACTATCGGTTTTAGATAAGATCTAGACCATGGGTTGGCACCTTCGGACGTTTCGATGCGGTACAGCTGACCTCCGCTCTGAATAAGGGCGTAGAACTTCCTTGGTCGACGAAAGCCCCGGTCCCGGTAATGAACGGCTAAACAAGATGCCGCGGGAAGGCCTAGAGGAAATGTGATGCGCGCAATCATATGCCATTCATCGGGGCAGGACGGCGTTTGAACGTAGTGGAACATACCCCCTTCTGCTGAGGGCACTAGTAGGTCTAACTGGTTTACTCGGGCCTTTTTTACGAGCATAGGGTTACCTGTCACTTCACCTGGATGATGAATTCTGGTTGGAGTCTGCACCTTCCATGTTGCGGAGCCAGAAGAGTAGTAGTCCGAATGTTTTTCCTTGAAATTTCCCTTAGTCGTGTGTAATCGGCCGCCTGCGACGCATGCCATTACAATGACTGTTTTTTCAGCTCCGGATTTGGTCTCAGTATGTATCGCCGTGATAGATACGGACGAGATGATGCCCAAATCTTTGGCGATATCGTACACTGGTCCCCACTTTGTTTTTCTAGTAGAGTAAGAAGCCGACGAAGAACCATTTGTCGAAGTGTATAGGAGGCCTCCCGACGGATTAGGAACAGTTAGGGTCCATCTCTCTGAGTCGCTATATTCCTCACTGGTCATGGCGACAGCCGGCGTGCCGCTGACAAGGTAACTTGACAGAGGGGGGTAGGGGTCCTTCACCCACGAAGAACCATTTTCTTGAGAGTGATAAAAGCTGTGTAACTTACGACTTGAGACGCAGTACAAATATAAATTTCCCCGATTTGTTGAAACTACTGCTAAGCCGGACACAGATGAATCGTTCAGCTTGGAAGTATTCGGGAGTGGCTGGCCCTCGGACCAAGGCTTGGAGTCGTGGTCCTGTACTCGCTTGAAGAAGAAAAGGCCGCTGGGGCCCGCGGCAACCACCTCCTCGGATTGGGTCATGGCGAATTAGCCAATTCGAGGATACGCCGTTCTCCATGATTTGGCACTCAGTGTCGTGACAGGTAGCGGGCCTGAGGGTATAGTCGGAAGTGGAGGCGTAGGCTGACCGGAACCGTGAGATGCCGTGCCGCCGCGTACAGACGTAGAAGGCGTTGGAATGAAGGTCGATGTTGTGGATTCTCGCGATCTCAGTGTTCGCGAGCTTCCGTTTGAATCCATCGCTCTTGGGAATACGCCGCTGGTCTTTTGTTCTCGGTGATGGATGCGATATATATGGGGACAAGATCTCTACTTACCTAAGTAGGTAGGTAGGAAAAGAGAGGAGGAAAGTCTAATCCACAAGTCTCCTAACCTTACCACGTAGTGTGAATTCAGTAGTTTCCTGGCCAAACCATACTGCCATTGTGCTATGGTGCACAGACCACTCCTTCGTTACACATATCACCACGGTGCTCAAGTAGGTCCGCGAGTACCTAGGTACCCGCAGTTTAAGTACTTAGCAGATACAAAGGAATAGGCTTTCTTTGTTATTCCGATATTATTCTATTTTCATTTGGCTATGAAGTAGTGAGGTGAAGTCGATGTCGAACCATGCGATAAGAACTATCTATGAAAGTGGGGCGCCCTTGGGTTCTTGGCAATGTGCTGGGTCTTTACTATCGTACCCTACTCTCCGGATGAGGCCGTCTCTAGCCCACGTTACCTAGGTCTGGGGCCAAGGCAGCATCCGGGGCTAGGAACAGGAAATGTGGGGAATCCCTATTAAGTGGATTAAATGAATTGACTTGGTGCTCAATATCCGGGGGGCTAGGTGACTATCCCTTGCCAGCGGGGATAGCCTTGGGGAGGTGAAGATGCCACAAAGGCAAAATGTCGAGCAACCTGCTAACTAACAAATAATGGCTGTTCGGAATGCGAATAAGTACCCTGTGAGTTCCGACTAGGGAAGATAGGATTGTACTGATGCATGAATCTTCAACTATGGTTTAGTCGGAGGCTATTCTACACAATGTCCAGTAAACACCTTCAATCATAATCAGTCGCCAATATAGACGAATAAACGCTCAGTTCGACCTCCTGGCCACTTAAAGTATTCTCCGTACAGCACCACCCAACGAGATGATAATTACTGTGGATACCTAGCTCCAACGGGGTAGTGAAAGTCAATGCATCAGCAGTGCTTCACGCGGGTGTCGGTTCCACCGCCAAAAAAAGAAAAAGAAAACACACAAATCTAAATATTACTGCTGAATGGATTTCTCATGGCGAGTCCAAGAGGATGGGATATTCAATGATCCTTCCAAAATTGAGTCTGGTCGCACTTATCAAATTGAGAGCAGATAGCATCGTCATGTGCTCGGATTAGTTTCCCTCACCCATCTGCTCCCCTAAGCCATTTCGACCTCTGGGGCTGCCGCGTCGAGGTTCATCTTCGTCATCTATCGCCTTGGCACTGGCCGGGGTGAATTGTCGAGTACGTTTGATGCCTTTGTCAGAGCCGCTACCAATGCGGCTCTCAGCTGCTATATTTGATTCAGTATTCCCGTGCGTAAATAGAATACCTGAGTTTGTTAAGTCGTTTCCGAATTCCGGGCCTGAGAGAGATCGATGGGAAAAGGCACCAGAGAAAGTGCTTTGGCTCGGTGGCGAGTTGCTGGTTGTGCTGGTATCGCGGCTTGTTTTACCTAATTGACCATAAAGTGACTGTGACACTTTACGCATGTCAATATGATCTAGACTTGTTGTACCCTCTACTAAAACCTCATTATTCAGTCGGTTTTCTTTTCGCGATTTAATCTCGGGAGCTGGAATGGCAATATTCGATCCCTGAACTGGAAGTGGGTGGGGTTGGTTTAGAAGTGAATGGGTGAGAGATGTGGCTAGCTCCGTTGAGAAATTAGTAGTACCGGTAGTGAAGAAATCAGTAGGGGGTGGAGTGTCTACCAACCATTAGTACGACATGCATGAGGTGGCGGGATTCGGGAAACAGCGGGAAGCACGAACTTACTCCCCGGGGTCCCCATCTTGTCGAGATCGATCCCGAGATCATCAACAAAGCTTGCGTCGACCAAGGCTGTCGGTGTGTTTGCGGGTGCTTTCGGCGCAAGATGGCTAGTGTCAGGGTCGTCGACATTTGCAACCATGAAAGTCATTGGTTGAAACTCAGTCATGAGCTGAGCACCAGTAGAGTTGGATGAGCTGTAGTCTGGCATACTGGTATCAGATGCCGATAACTTGCTATGGGTATTGGCCCTGCGGCTTGAAGGCTTCCCTTTTCCCATATCGGTAGCCTGGGGGTGCCCAACCACCCCAAAGGCGTTAGGCCAATCGAATAAGGAAGAGCCGTCGGCCTTGTTCGGGTTGAAAGGATCTACGTATCCAACCGTGGTCCCGTTTACACCACGTTGTAGGAGGCTTTGGGCGGTAGGCATGTTTCCAATGAAGTTGTTGGCATTCATCTGAGATGTATTCGCACTTGCCGAATTATACGCCGAGGAACCCACCGTACTCTTAACGAAACTTGATCGTCGGCGTGGGGAGTGGAGATGGGCTTCCGGGCCATCTTCATGCTGCTGGGAAGGAACAGGCATGGTCGGGTTGAAAGGGCCACGGCGCCACATTGCAGGGTTTGGCCAAGCAATTCCGGAGCTCTCGAGGATGTCTATTACGTATGAATATTAGTTTTATGGATTCTTATCGAATAAAGAGAACTGAGGTTTTACCAAGAGGGGCGTGCTGGAAAGAGAACGCTACAACGTTCTTGACTCGCTCGATAGGGACTGTTAAAGAATCCCGTGGGAAACCCTCGCTAATGACAATTTTGATGCGCCCAACTTCATCCGCCGGGCTCCAGTAACTCTGTCGAAGTAGCTCGCTGCGAAATTGGGGGAACTTGAGAACTTCGAGGTCACCGTTCTTGGTGAACTCTAGAAAAATGGTTAGCTTATAAAGAAATATGGCAACGGTGCTGGTTGGCCTCACCAAAGCTATGGTTGATTAGCTGAGGCCATGGGCCGGTGCGATTAAACGACGATGTCCTAGAAGATAATAGGGTTAGACACGAAGCTTTTCGAGAAGCAACGACAGGTGGGGAACGTACGCGACCAAACGGCCATCAATGAGGACCCGGGCTTCGAACTTGACTAATTCTGGGTGCTTGCTGTAGTTCCTGGTGAATTGGCTGACGTCTGGTGTCTTCCAAGAATGGAGAGATATATTGAAGGAGGTTCCGGGCGGGAGGCCGGGCATAAAGCAAGTCATAGTGGGCAAACCGAAGGAGCCATTGGTATAGGCAAACTCTGTTGGGGTTGACATATTAGAGATTGTGAAGTTCTCTCGCTAGGATAGTTAATTGGTCTATGATGGTGAGAGGTTTATAACATACCTGTGTCGTGGACAACGTGACAATTGGTCTTGAACTCCTTCATGGGGACCTTGGAGTCCTTGGGAAATAGCAGCACGTCCCATTCTTCGAACCGCATTTTCACCGAGGTTGAGATTGAGATTGAGATTGAAAGATGAAGTTGGTTAAGTATTTCAGCCAAGAAGTCGAACTAGTGGAGAAAGGGTGTCAATGAAATGGCATAAAAAGCAAGGTGATGGAATGACGAGCAAAGGAAATACCTGGCAGAGGGAGTATTATTCCCTAGGGCCAAGGTATCATCAACCGAACGTGTCGGTAGATGAGTCGATACTTGATGCAGAGGGGAATTGGGGTTGAAGGGAGAGGGAGAGGTCAAGGAAGAATACTGTCGTCGATTCTTCTGTTTTGCCTGCCTAAGTACTTACTTCTATCCACAGGCCACGATGGGGGATGTCAAGATTGGGTAGGTAATGGAAGACTAGCCGTTGGTTGAGGCAGGCAGAATGAAGTCAAGTACCTGGAGAAAGTACCCAGAGTAGGTGTCCGAGGGAAGTATCTAGAGCGGCCTAAGCTGGGGAGTTACGTACAACGGCAGTCACCCGAGCCTCGCCGCTTCTCCCATGCCATGAGACTTTCGGCCCTATTAGATCTAGATCACCCATGATGACATGTGATCAATTTAAATTATGTCCGATGCCATGGCTGTTTTAGTGAGCATGGAGAATACAAGTATTAAGCAAAATAGCCGTGAGGGTAGGTAGGGGGGTAGGTAGCCACCTCCGAGAAATTCAATATACTAGGATGAGGCTGCTCGACTAGTAAGTACCTCCCTAGATGCTTAAGTAATCCGATGATTATACTCGAAAATATAAAGAAAGAGGGATGTTTACATCAGTCTCATATTGAGAAATTGCGTAGAGGATTCAGAGTGCGAACCTTGGGCTTTTGCGTTGACGGCGCCCTATGCTGTAGGCTAGGCGAGATAGTACGTTGCACTCGAGATGGTTAGATTATAATGCCTAATGTGATTCAATCGTTGCTCGAGAGCTTCTGATACATTTAATTGGTGTGTCCACTTTGCTGTGACACCTCGATATTCATGACTCGGCCAATATGTGCTAGGTGCTTACTTGTCGCTCTAACATGAGTTACGCCCAAGTAGCTCCCACAATACTGTGCAAGTTTCAGTCCTGCCGAGTGCTCACCGAAGAATTTGAGGATAGTAAGAGCGTGAATATACACACTTGATCAGAAGATACTTCAATCGATTTAAACAAAAGAGACGTAGTATATCGCGGAGCCCAACGTGGGAGGTCCCAGTTCATCTACAATCGGGGCAAAACGCCGTCCATTTCTGCTGTTTCTTATGCACATTTAATTGGTGGTTGCTCTTGTATTTGTACAGACAGTCTAATCTTCAGTCTCCTCGGATTGGAATGGCTCCGGATCTCCAGGAGCTCGGGCCTGTAAAATAAAATAAAATGTCAGTAAGAGTGCTCCAGAGTACTTCAAATTCAACAAAGGTTACCAGGATAAGAGCTTACCCTAGTAGCACCAGGGCCGCCGAGCTCTCGCTCTAGACCGCCTTCAAACTCTCGGGGGAAGGATGGCTTGTCGGGGTACAGCCTGCCAACGACCCAGCATACTCCCACGAAAGTCACGATGAAGGCACCAATCTGCGCAAATGCTGTTCTAGAGTTGACCCAAGTGTATTCGTATGGACTGAATATTCCGAGTATATCGTGGTCCTCGTGGACAGGTTCACCGAAGTTTCTACGATCCTGCTTGTCCCACCAGTCCCCGTGGGGATCGCGGAACTGTCGCTTGACTGGTGGAGGGTTGACGAAGCCACCATTCATGCCTGGGTCCTCTGCGTCGCTGAGAGCGGGATAATCGGGGTACTTTTGGTCGATAATCTTCTTGTCGGTGTAGGACTCCGGGAAAAAAGATCGCTGTTGAATAATGGGCAGTCGTCGCCATGTCGCCATGGAGGCTGCGCGCAGGACCGAAGCCCTGGCAACTCGTTGGTAGAGCATCTAGTAAAAGGGACGCATATTAGCTCGTGAATAGGCGCAGGAGGAGCCGAGCCGACGCCAATTAGTACATACCGTGGGCTAATTTTGTCCGCAATGCCCCCTCCGTAGTGGTGATGTAGAAGAGGTGATGATGATGATGGTGATTATAGTAGTAGTTGTCCGTTGACAAGATACCGAGTGAATTGAATTGACTAGAGCTGCAATTGAGAGCAAAATGATTGGACAGACTGGTCAGGTAGTCAGCAAGAAATATGGGGACCTGGCCCCCAAAGGCCGACAGGATCTGGACACAGAAGCACAGGCCACTATAGGTGCTCACCTCCCCCATTTAGCAGAGGTAAGTGCAGGCGGTAGGCACTGATTAAGTAGGTAGGGGTGCGCGCGGCGAGGCGGAGCGCCAGGACGAAATTTTTTGTATCATCATCATTCTACGGGGAAACAGGCTTTTCGGCCAAAACCCATCATAACCATCGACATAGAGGGCCAGCAACGGCCAGATTTTGATATCTAATTCTATAAGTCATTGCCTATCCGTAGACGTAGTTTTTACCCTCACAAATGCCGATTTCGTCGAGATCTCCGTGCTCCTTTTGCTTGAGACACCCCGGACAGCTATGACGAGCACCGCGTCGCCCCAGTCTGAGTCTGCTGCTGCACCAACACGCTGCATCGGCGGCCCCAACGTCAACACATCATCAGCACAAAAACAACCACAACAACAAGCTACGAGCACAACTCAACTGGGGCATCATGGACACGACGATGGCCCTCCCGCAAAACACGAGACAAACGAAGATGACGGCTCGGCGAAGACTACATCCGCATCTGCACCCGCACCTCCTGTCGGACAAGGCGACAACGACACACACGATGCCCAGGATACCCACGATGACGAACGGCCAGCCAAGCGACGTCGTGTGCGCGACACAACGCCACCTCATAAACCTATACGCCGCCCCAAGCTTGAATCGCCCCCCTGGAAGAAGATCGAGGCGGACGGCCCTACTACTTTTATAGAGGATGGGAAACGGAGATCCGGGAGAACAAACGCATTGCCACTGGAGCTGCAACCTAGAACTACGAAGAGAGTGACTCGAGGTACTCTTAATGGGGTACAGAGTTCTCCCAACCTAAGGGATCGACGTGCAAACACACTTACAAATACACTTGGGGCTCAAAGACATGTGTCGACCCCTCGGTCGTCCTCTACTAAACCACCACCGACCCCCGCGGTCCGGTCGAGTTCGAGAAAGTCATCAAGCAATGCTCCAAAACCCTCGCCCAAGGCAAAACCCGCCTTCACACCCTCGCACCCTCCCCCAGAATCCCCAAAACGCTCACTTCCCACCCGGCGAAGTTCTAGGACGCGAAGGGACAGTGCCGACACCCCAGCCCGAGGCCCCCAGCCCCCAGAAAGCCCAAACTCACTACGGCCTACTAGGATTCGGTTACGCGTGAAGATCCCCACCATTCCTATTGTTCACCCCGCCCAGGTGAATGTCTTTCCTGGTCAAACTCTCCCCCGGCCGAAAATCGCGTCGACCTTCGACGAGTACATAGCGCGGGCCCCAGGCCTCGATGTCCGTGACGGCGGTTGGTTGGATTCTGCGGATGATGGACCACCCTACACACAAGATATGGCCGAGAAGGATGCGCGGGTGATATTGCGGATCGAAGAGGAGGTCGAGCCTGGCGGCCTGCTTAGTGAAGGACGGTCGGGACTTTTTGCGCCGGATCCTGTGGAAGAGCCCCCCCGACAATGGGCGCATATGGACCATCTTGTGAAGCAGATGGCAAACTTCCGGAGGTTGATGGTTATGGAGCATCAACGGCACAAGGCCACGGCGAAGAAGCTGGCGGAAGCCTGCAGGGATGAGTGGCTTCGTCGCCAACCCAAGACAGCCGAAGAGATTGAAGCCGAGGCACGAATAGAATGTATCACGCGGTACAAAGTCGTTGTTAAAGCTCTTGTGGGCACCTGGGACAACGTTAGAGCCGAGATAAATCGACGCCGATTGGTGGAATGGGAGGCTGCAGAACAGAAGCGAGTAAAAGCCGCTTTAAATGAAGCAGTAAGCAAGTCGGAGTTGAAGCTTCAGGCTCGGCAAGCTCGTGTTGACTCTGATGCCTTGTCGGATGAAGAGGATGAGGAGCAGGAAGACGATGGCCTCGAAGATTCCGAAGATGGCGATGGTGGCGATGAAATGGATGTAGATTCTGAAGAACAGTCACGTTCGGATGCCGACTCTATAGCCGACGAGGACAACATGACATCATCCGATGACGACGAAGACACCAAGTCAATTGTATCCGACGAAGGCTTAACGCAAGATCAACTTCGGCAGAAATATGCAAACATACCTGATCTTCCAACCACCGAGGCCAAAGAGAACGATGGACTAAATAATGGAGATGGGAACGAGATGCAAATCGATGATCCCGCCGAAACAACTGACGAGTCGGTAGACATGGACGATGACATAACATCTAGCGACGAGGGTATGGACAGCGAGGCGGAGAGTCAAAGTACTGGCGAGGGTGAGGACTCCGACGAGGACGACGAAGAATCAGCCGGTCTCCTTGGGCTCTTCTTCGGAAAGAAAGAGTTGAAGAAGTTGAAAGAGAATCCTTCTGTGGATACTGAACAGCCTGTCCCTGACAATGCGGTCACGACAGAAGTCAAGGATTTAACAATTAAAGGTACTGATGGGAGTATCAGACAACCTAGAACCGACGAAGCGACTAAGTCAGAACATGGCTCCGCAAGCCTTAGTGCTCAACCGACACCGAGTTACAGGGTTGGACTTGAACATGTGGCCGATCCCTCAAAATCACCTGCAACCAAGAATGACACATCAGTAACTGGGGTGAATCCGTCTCCCAGTGCAGCTAACCCCCCTTCCAACCCGTGCGTCGATAATCGATCAGACCCTTCAACTGTTATATCCCATCCATTGCAGTCGCGTGACGTTGGGATGGAGATAGCCGACGTTGAGTATACGAAAGAGAACGATATCCAAGAAGACGGCGAGGCGCACAAGCAGCCAACAGCAGTCGTAGCAGTCCCTAGTATTGAGGTTGCGCCCAATCTATCAGATCGACGACAACCTACATCCGAAACGGATGCGGTTACAAATTCAATCAGTCGAGATCGTAGTCAGTCGCCTCATACGTCGGAAACCAAACCCTCCGAAGCTGATACGATCTCGTCGGTGACAAAATCCGGTGTTAGCAGGTCTAACACACCTCCTTCACAATCGCCCAAGACAGAAGTCCCGTTCTTGTTACGAGGGAGTCTACGCGAGTATCAACATTACGGGTTGGATTGGCTCGCAGGTCTATACAAAAACCAGACGAACGGAATTCTTGCTGATGAAATGGGTCTCGGCAAGACGATTCAAACCATTGCTTTATTAGCCCATCTTGCCTGCCACCATGAGGTATGGGGCCCGCATCTTGTCATCGTCCCTACAAGTGTAATGCTCAATTGGGAGATGGAGTTTAAAAAGTGGTGCCCTGGGTTCAAGGTTCTTTCGTACTATGGTAGTATCGAGGAGAGGAAACGAAAGCGCCAGGGATGGAAGACGAATGACATGTGGAACGTGTGTATCACGTCTTACCAAATCGTTCTTCAAGATCAACAAGTATTCAAGCGCCGGCAATGGCACTACATGATCTTAGATGAGGCGCATAACATCAAGAACTTCAAGTCGAAACGTTGGCAGACCCTGCTAGGCTTCAATACTCAAGCACGGCTTTTGCTTACCGGAACGCCATTGCAAAATAACCTGACTGAGCTCTGGTCTCTCTTATTTTTCTTGATGCCGTCGGAAAATGGAGTTGGGGGTTTTGCCGACTTGGCGGAATTTCAGGATTGGTTTCACAAACCAGAGTCGCAGATTCTCGAGAGCGGCCGCGAACAAATGGACGACGAAGCACGGGCTATCATCTCCAAACTACACAAAGTTCTGCGGCCATATCTACTAAGACGACTCAAGGCAGATGTCGAGAAGCAAATGCCTGCAAAATACGAGCATGTGGAGCTTTGTCGCTTGTCACGACGTCAGCGTGAATTGTATGATGGCTTTCTAGCTCGAACCGACACAAGGGAAGCTCTCGCGTCAGGAAATTATATATCCGTCATCAATTGTCTGATGCAACTGCGCAAAGTCTGTAACCATCCCGACTTATTCGTCGAGCGCCCCATCATGACCTCCTTCCGGCAACCTAAATCTGTGGCTGCCGAGTTTGCGAGCACAGAATTTCTTCTTCGTAGAAAATTTCTCGCCACGCGCTCCATTACTACCTCTAGCCTAAGCTTCCTGAACTTAATACCAACGCAGTGCGAAGGCCAATCAGCAACCGTTTGTGATCGCGTATTCGAGCTCAGCTCCGATAGTACGCTCCTAGAGCTTCGAGGAACCCAGGAGGCTCGCGCCCATGCTGCTCACATGAACCTCGACCCTTCAAGTGTAGCGTCAACTATTGCTTACCTTGACAGTATAGGACGATGGGGCCGTTTGGAAGAGTTGAGGCATTGCGTCTATGTGAATAGCCTCCGCTGTCAACAGCGTCCCATTTACGGCAAACAACTAACTGACTTCTTGACGTTGGGCGTTGACCGACGTCCTTTCAAATCTCGCCCTAAGATACCGCAGAAAATAATGAGCTGGTTCGAGGAAGAATCGTCGGTCCTTCGATCAATCGTACCCACCCTCGACCAACGCGCTACCTCGATGAGAGTCACTATTTCTAAGTTCGCTTGCGTTACTCCCGCAGTTGTCACAAGGGATCTCGATCAGCTCGTTTTGGGCCCCAAAGGGATCGAGGTATTTGGCGACACGGACCTTACGTTATCCGCTCCAGTTCGCTACGCCCCTTTCATGCCAAAAGAAGCTCCGCTTGATCCATGGCACGAGTCACGCATGAGACTAAGCATACAATTCCCAGACAAACGCCTTTTACAGTACGATTGTGGCAAGCTTCAAGTTCTCGATCGGCTTCTACGCAGACTTCAAGCCGGCGGCCACCGAGCACTCATCTTCACACAAATGACGAAAGTTCTCGATGTCTTGGAACAATTCCTTAATATCCACGGGCATAAGTATCTCCGCCTTGATGGAGCAACAAAGGTAGAACAGCGCCAGATCTTGACGGACCGGTTCAATCATGACCCCCGGATTCTCTGCTTCATCCTTTCGACTCGATCCGGCGGGTTAGGAATCAACTTAACCGGCGCCGATACCGTTATCTTCTATGACCAAGACTGGAATCCGGCTATGGACAAGCAATGTCAAGATCGATGCCATCGTATTGGACAAACTCGAGATGTGCACATCTATCGGCTTGTGAGTGAGCATACTATTGAGGCCAACATTTTACGAAAAGCAAGCCAAAAACAGATGCTTGATGACATTGTGATTCAGGAAGGTGGCTTCACGACAGACTATTTTAATAAGCTCTCGGTGAGTGACGTGATAAGTGGTGCAACAGATGAGGCGGATGTCGTTGGAGACGCGATGGACCGCGTTCTTGGTGGCGTGGAAAGTGCTGACCAACGCACGGTTGGTCGTGTCCTGGAGCAAGCTGAAGACCGGGAAGACGTTGCTGCCGCACATGTGGCCGAAAAGGAGATTCAAGAGGATGAGGCGGATTTTGCCGAGAAACTTCCAACCGCAAATGCATCCGGGGCCTCTTCCACGAGACAGGGTACGCCTGCTACACAAGACGGTCATGGGATAGGACGATCAAACCTGGGTCTCTTCTCCGAGTCAGCGGGCACGAATGAGACGGCGCAGGAGATTGAAAACAGCGCATGGGGTGGGATCATTCATACCATCGACGATTACATGCTCGCGACGATGGGTAAACAACTTGAGGGGACACCGCTTGAGCTCCCTAAAGATAAAAAGAAGAGTAAAAGTAAGAAAGGCAAAGACACGCGGAAGCGTTGAGGTCGCCATTCTCGGCAGTCTTGCTTGCGAGCTCGAACATCATCCCTTCACCACATTTCCAGTGTATACTACAGCCCTGGTTGTGACCAGGGCTCCCAGCTTTTATTTTCTTGTATTTGTAGACATTGCTATGGGACATGACAACCGTGGCAGACATTACTCGGTCATTACATACTGGGTGCTAGTTCAAGTTTACGATAGGTTGGGAAGCGATAAGAGTCCGGCGCTGTGTCATTCCGGGCGTTTTTTGCATGGATAAAGGCGAGCATTGTTAAGTGAAATACATAAAAGGCAGGCGATCCGAGATCTGATCTCTTCGATTTACAATACGAGTCCCAGTTAACCACGACGATTACGTGCAAGTTGTGACTACTTGCTATTATGATATCCGAAGCCCTGGATGCCGTAGGTATTAGGTGTCATAGACTTAGGGGAAACTTTCAGCCGTCATTATTCACCTAGTCCGTCAAGCCAGCCGATGACCCCACTCCTCGATCCCCCTCAATCCACCTTGAAGATGGCCTGACTTCCGAGCTTGTAGGAGATTTAAAAACAGCCGAGCCAGAATATCATAAATTAGGGGTTTAGCATGAAGATTCATTTTAGAGGAGATAAAAGGCCGCTGTAGTCTGCGGAGAAAGCTATTAGTTGCTATGACTTCGACGCGACCCGAAACCACGGAACCGCATCAGAATACCGGTGGGTAGCTCGAGCTCCGCACCCCGACCTCCATCAACCTATAGGCGCGGATAATTCCGAAATAAGGCTTGCCATCTGAAGGATATCCTGAAAGGAGGACTCCGCAGACTGCATCCCGCAAACCTACTCGTTGCGTTATAGGCGTTTAAACCAATTCAATTTATTTTAAGTAAATAGAAAGAAAAAATGGCGCCGCAGGACTCGCAGCACGGCGATTTCCGGCAATATCTCCCCGACCTCGGCACCCCGCGCTTCACGACCATAGCGCAGAATGACGCGGCAGGGCACGCTAAGGAGCTGAAAGACAAGCAAGCTCCGCCGTGGCTTTACGGGCTTTACACGCACTGGCGGAAGCTGCTGCAAGAGCCATTCAAAGGGATTACGAATGATGGTATGTACGTCTCATAAATCCCCAACCTTCAATCTTCGATGAGTTGATTGATTAAGCCAAATGAAACTAAACTCGTGATAAAGGCGTCGTCCAATCAGGTCTCTTCAAAATCAGGGATGAAGGCGTGCCCATCGAGCGCATAGTAGCCGCCGCGCAAGCGGTGGTTCACGAACTGACGCCCGCGCAGGCGGCCAAGACAATCCTGCACATCGACTCGCCGGAATGGCGGACGTGGTCGAACCCGGAGTTCCTGATCAGCGACAAAGGGATCCGACTCGACGAGATCAGCGCGTCCCTGCGCGAGGGGGTGCTGGCCGTGCTGAGGGGGACGCTTTCGCCAGAGGGCTACGAGAAAGCCGTGGGCGCGATGTGTATCAACCATTTCCTGGGCGAGTTAGTGCAGGCGCCGCGGGTGATGAACGAGCACAGCTACAACTTCGCTCTCTTCGGAGCCGAGCCATCCACGACCCGGCCCTGGGGCTTCTCGTTCTACGGGCACCATCTCTGCCTCAGCGTGTTCCTGTATAAGACGCAGATCGTGATCTCGCCGTGGTTCACGGGCGCCGAGCCCAACGTCATCGACGCAGGCCCGTGCAAAGGCACGCGGATCCTGGATGCTGAGGAGCGGTTGGGTCTGCAGCTCATGCAAAGCTTAGCCCCGGAGATACAGGACAAAGCCCGCGTGTACAAGCTGATGAAAGACCCGGTTATGCCCAAGGGCCGATGGAACCACGACGACCAGCGTCATCTCTGCGGCGCGTACCGCGACAACCGGGTAGTTTCATACGAAGGGATTCTAGTTTCCTCGCTCAATAGCTCACAGCAGGATCTCGTCGTGCAGATCCTGGAGCAATATCTTCTCTACCTGCCTGCCAAAGCACGCGAGCTGCGGTTAAACGACGTCAAGGCCGTCTTTGGGGAGACGTATTTCAGCTGGATTGGAGGGAACGGAGACGCAGACCCTTTTTACTACCGAATCCAGAGCCCCGTTATCATCATCGAGTTCGACCACCACTCCGGCGTGTTCCTGACTAACGCGGAGCCGGCTAAGTTTCATATCCACACGCTCCTGCGGACGCCGAATGCGGGGGATTATGGTTGGGCGTTACGCAGCCAGATTGACGCTTTGGATCAGGATTATGTATGGGAAGGCTAGGTTGGGATATGGAAATTTTTGCGATTTTTTAGCTATTAAACCAGTTATGGGTAGATTCGTTTAGGATTTCGTCCCGGATTCAAAGCTACTCAGCATAGTTTGTTCTTTACAAGCGCAGGCCCCAAGCTAAATTCGACATGAGCTCTGAAGGCTATTCGCTGTAAAAAGGTGATAGCGGTTAGGGTATTAGGGGTATACGTGAAAGGCCGAGTACAGTAATGCAAGTGTTATTCTTAAAGGGGCTATTGCAATTAGCGCATCATGGAATATCAGACCGACTCTTGCTGCTTTCAAGTTCCCATGGCCTAGGTACGCCGGTAGAGACGCAAGTTATGTCAGAACCCGTGCTTAAGAACTGCACAGCCATCACAATGGACAGCGTGCTCTAAATACCGTTTAACTTCATTTCGCGGAAAGCAACTATTTCGTTAGACAGCTGTCTGTACCTATTCCCACATATACCTATATTCAAGTTGAAGTCATATTTCCTGTGTTTTGTAGTTTTACAGACCTTGCTCTCTACTCTCACCATATCTCGGGAAAGTTGAAACCTGTGCCTTCAGCAATGGGGACATGTCTATTTCTACGACTTGTGTAACTCTTAATGGGAAGTAATCAGCTATTAATACCTCAACGGATCCCCATTTCCCCAGCTAAGCAACTCATGCACATGTTTCATCGCCATCATCCTTTGACTTCAGGTCGTCACCCCACAGGCGCTTCGATTCTGACAGACTCTTGGGGGGGATGACCGGGATGACCGGTGGCAAAAGGGGGATAGAACGGCCCCGCAACAATGGATCCCAGCTGTAGCCGTCGTCGTTGACTTCGGCATCCGACTGGCAGAAGAACATTGAGGACCCGTTAATATTGACATGAAACTCCTCTACGAGTGGGTCGGGATGTTGGAACCAGCAATCTAAATCAAGGATGTAGGTTCGATTCAAGTAGCACTGTCCCGACATCTTATTATTGACGTTCATCATGGCATAATTGCGGTCGTGGGAGATAGCTAATAGAGATCGCCGGTTAGTTCTAGGCCCTGACGTACAGCGACTAAATACGCCCCTAGGCCGTATTAGCAGGGGGGATTTACTTACTTTGGGTTCCCAGCGGACTCGGATATAGATTTACCGTAAGAGTCAGTAGAGGGTCGTGCCACAGCGGACCAGCTAGTGAGCTCCAAGGGTCGAACTGCACGCCGTAATTATTTCCGCTCGCGTCCCGCTGGTCGGGGAAGATGCGGTGCGTGAAAACGTCATCCTCACAGGTCCATTGTGGTGCATCGCGGACGAACGATGTGCCGTATAGGGTGAATTCTGCCCGGCCGATCTGGGCGTGGCGTCGTTGATATACCATCCAGAAATCTGCTAGGGCAGACGGGATTACCGTGATGGCGAAGGGTAATGTAGAGAATTTCATTCTTGGAAAACGAATTTGAGACTTCAGGATATTTGTGAATCAACTGTTGTAGCGATGATGGGTTAAATCTCAGTACAATGTATTAATCAGAGGAGAATATTGATGGTAATCCAAGAAGCAAATGGTGTTTGTGATTAATGTCGGATTATGTTTGAAGAATGAAGAGTAGCGAGACTAAATGCCGAGTTGGACGAAGGAGAAGATATACTCCAACGATGTGAAGTATGTTGATGGGGTTCGAGAGAAGGTGCAATGCTACTCTGTCCGTATGAATATAGAAAAATGACGCCGTGCTCCCTACTAGGAATGAGGACTAACCCATAGCAACTTTCCGATCCTCCTACGAGACTTCCTTGAATAACTGGGAGATCAGTCACGTCGAAGTTTTCTGGAAGGCGTAGCTAGGAAATAGTAGGAGGAATAATACCATAGCAATTTACGAATCTTTGAACCTTGATGACTTTAATCACGGGGAAAACAATAGCACAGCTTAGGGAACGTAGCCAATACCTGATTTTGATCTCTAGACCGCATCGCTGGGGACTCAGTGGCGAGCACATAGTTCAAAGATGTGGCCGTAATTCATATCATGTAAAATGAATTGAATATAGGATGAACTGACCGACTCGTAGCCAGTGAGATCAGGGACTATCTATGTAACTTTTTCATGACCTGAGTATAGGGTAGTGATAAACATTCGTTGTTACGCGAAGAGCCTAATCTATCACCAACTGATACGTATGCTTATGTACACAACACCTTCTTTGTTTCATTCCAGAAGGTGTGACAAACTTAGTATAAGATGGCCTCCAAATACATGTGAACATATATGGAAACAACTCTGATCAATAAAAATAAGCTGGGAATTCGGCCTCTCTAACTGCTTGATTTACTCAGGTTCGATTCTATGAATGTTTTTATAAGACCGTTTATATTAGTAAGCGAGGGTAAATGACTAAGTGATCGTGTGAACCGAAACTTTGGAAAAAATCGCGAGTTTTCAATTTGAGTTAACCCCTATCATAGCATACCGATGGGACAAAAGAGAATGATCCTATAGAAAAATCAAGCACCTCCATTCCAACAATTAGTGTCCCTTCATCTTTTCAACGATATCGCGAGCACCAGCGAATTCGAACTCGGCTAGCGTCTCATCCCAGACACGCTGAGTAAGAGCCTTACCCTCAGGTGTATATAACAAAGCCGGAAAACTATAGGTTATAATGAGAATATGTTTGCGGTATAAGGGAAGTACGTGAATTATAACTTACGGATGAATCTTCCAACTCATGAGGAAGCAACCGTGAGACTCTTTGCCTTTGTTTACGACGGCGTCGACGTAACACGAAGCGCCAACCTTAGGGACCCGCCCGGTGACTAAGCCGAAAATGCAGAAAAGTACTTTGACGTGTGCGCTGTCGATGTCTCGAGCGATTTGAGTACCGCGCACAAAGGCAGGGTCGGCAAGATTGATGATGACGTCGTCCGCAGACACATAATCGACAAGATTCCAGAGGAACATCTGCCCCATTACCTTCGACACCTGGTAAGTGTCGCCGCGATCGAAGTTCTTAGGGTCGTCAAGAGCGGGGAATAGAGGCGTCTTGTCTCTCTGGACGAATTCGCAGATGAGTGTTAGGGCGGCGCTTGCAATGGTTAGATGTGCTGGTTGCCCAGGTGGACCCTTGGCTTTGAGAGTCGGAAGGAGAAGTATAACCAGAAGTATAGTAGAGAGATAGTTGACCTGGAGAACTTCCTCGTGCCCTGTCTTTTCGACCTTGTGATAATCAAGCCGACCTAGACCGGCGTTGAGAATAACAATGTCGATACGAGAGAGCGAAGTTTCGACTTTCTTGGCGAAAGCTTGAACTGACTCATATGAGCTCATATCTAGGAGCCAGACTTCAATCTTTGCTTTCGGGTATTGCTTCCTCATCGTGGTAGCGGCGGCTTCCCCCTTGTCTAGTGAACGTACGGCGACGATTAGATGTGATAATTTCAGCCCCAAAAGTTGGATTGCCGTCTCATATCCCAAGCCAACGTTGCTCCCAGTAATTATGGCCGTCTGATTTGACAAGTCGGTGCCCGCCTTCGGCCATTGTGTACGAGCTCTGAACTGATTATTGAAGAAAACGTTGGGGAAGAAGGGTGTCTTCGAAGGCTCTAGATCTTTAGAGCCTGTCATGATGATAAATTGGTATGAATTGGTTAGACCTGGGAAATAAGAGGAGCGAAACTTGTAAAGGTCTTTGATATTTATACTTGAAGTAAATATTAGAATTCTTAGTATCGAGTACGTTAATACCGACTTACTAATCTTAGGCTTACACCATAATGGTTCCAGATCTAAGTGATCTAAATACAGGTATATCTAACAACCGTATGCCGAACTATCTCAATACTAGAATAGCACAGTATGTATGAAATGTGATAGGGCCATAGTCCCCCACTTGCCACTTCTTTTGTCGTTTCTCATCAAATGATTGAAGTTAGCATGATATCGAGGCGGTGTCTAACCCGTAACCCGGGTTCGAGCACTCGAATTTGCTTCACAAAGGGACTGACTATTCTAGAAATGGAAAACAATCTTTATGGGTCTTGATCTAGTTATACTGACTACTATAGTTTCTGATCTGGTGATTTGTGGTTACATTACAGTGCCTCGAACAATATCTGTACATATGTACTGTACATGTAATGATCCGCGTCACCCTAGCCCTACAAGCGGGTCCGGCTCCTTAATTTACTCCATTTTTTGGCACGTTATTTTCTAGTCATGAGATGGCTATACCAGATTAGGAAATCAATAGCGGTGGAGACTGGATAGTCTAGCCATCCAATTAGGTACGCCAAGAAACTCTTTGGCCTGTCTTTATATCTTTATATCCTTATATCCGATAAACCCGGGAGGTATACGAAGTCAGATCCTCGCCCTTACTTGCAGATTGGAAGAATACTAGGTCGTCATTGTCGAAAGTATATGGGGTCAAGGAGTCACTGTCATGTTAATCTACGAATAGGGGCAACGGTCACCAAATCAAGTATATATAGAGGTCTTCCCACCACCTAGATGTTAGACAGTTGAGTTAAATTAAGAACGGTGAACCGCTCATATACCTACTCTTTTAACAGTCATCGCGAGTCGTTTTCTCTCCGCAAAGCACCCTTTATTCTCAGTTACCTCCCGTGGCTACTCCAAATAGACTCATCTCCACAGATATTGTATGCCAGTTTTGGAAGTTCGTTATCGGGGAACCACTAGCACAGTGAAAGCGCTATCATGGCTACACAAAATAAGCCTCCGGGTGAGTAGAGCCTCCCTCAATCCGAAAGCCCAATAGACCGGATGCTCATATGATTGTTCGTCTACTCTAGAACTACAATTCATGGTGAAGACTAGCATGAACGGATTTAACACAGCAGACCGCAAACTTATCCGAAGTCATGTCATGAAAGGGAAAAATCTAGGCAGGATGCGGCCGCTGGGAAGTAGAAGATACCTTGAATCAATTAATTCACAGGAAAACGCGGCCTCGTCGTCTTCTAGCGTTGACGTATCCAATTACAACGGAAGTCATGATAGTGATTCCATATCACGCAGTATATCCAACAGTCTCCAGTATTACGAGTGCCAGACTGGTAGTCAAACTCAAGAATCAATCCCTCCTTTGGTTGGCTCAGCGGCCTCCACAATGTATCTTGCCGATTCTGTGGAGCCGACAATGGTGGAAGTTGTTATACGGCGTGCGTAGCCCCCTCCTACTAACATTTCGCAACCAAACTAACGGAGATATGAAGTCTCTTCCATCGCCAAGCAGCTTCTTTTCCCAATAGAGAAATGCATCTTCTTTGATAGGAGAGCAGAAAATTGGATTGCGCCTTTAGCAGTCGACTCTGCTTTTCTACATGCCAAAGTCTTTACGTCATTATATTATTTCGATGTAGTCCTACCCAAAAGGCCATCTCACGACAGCAAGCATATACTATACCATTATCACAAGACGGTCAGCCTTCTCCGTAGGAGGCTGTTATTTGATGACGACGAAATACGACTTTCTAATAATACGGTTTCTGTCATTTTGACTCTTGCTAGTCAAGCGTTTAGTACCGGCGACTTAAAATTGGCTCTACACCATATGCGGGGCATACGAAGGATCATCGATCTAAGGGGAGGCTTGAGTACATTTAAAGGCAATGAGAAGCTCGCAGCTGAAACATTGAGGTATCAAATCCTGTATCTCCCCCAACGATATACATACTAATAAATAAACAGGTGCGACCTAGGTACGGCAGTACACAGTGGCTTAAACCCTCTCCTACTCCGCGACGTAGCACCCTCGGATACGTATCGAATGTACCCAAAACTAAGCGTATTCCTCGACGAAATCAATTTAGCTCGCTCTTCTAAGTCACTTATACTCTTAAATTCATCTGCAACCGCTTGTGGTATCGAGGTAGACGGCAAGTTAGCGTCGGCCTGGAGCGCGATGTCGGATTTCTGCTGTGTAATCAACCTCGCTGCCAAGTCTCGACAACGCATCACGGTCGAAACGTTTCTTCATTCCATGGCTTCGATAATGTATAACCTCCTCGACATGCACTTCGAGGCTTCATCATGGGATGAAACTGTTCGACTCGGCCTACTCAGCTTCTCGTGTAGCGTGTTCCTCCCATGGTCTCACCTAGGAATGTCGTTGCCTCACCTAAACATGACTCTCAGAGAACAGTTTACAAGACTCATTACGAATATCCCATCTTTACCTCCAAACCTAGTTATATGGCCTTTAATGGCTGGTGCCGTCACCATTTCACGTGAATCGGATAGTGACTGGCTTTATGAACTACTGCGCGACGCGGCAAGCTTGTATGAAATAAAGTGCTGGGGTCAGATGAGAAATATGTTGATGCCGCTTATGTGGATTGGAATAGTACACGACAAGCTAGGGAAGTGCGTGTTTGACAGGGCTATTGGTTGTTCTTATACCTAGTCCCTAATTTAAGTATTATATTTAGATCTTTCATGTGAGCATACCCAACTCACAACCACGAAGCCAAGACGACTTCAAATGGAAGGCGTTTGGATTTCAGTACTGACAGATACAGAATATTCTACACTCGGTAAGGGGGGGCCTATTGTCAATGATCCCAGTATAGCGGTAATGTGAAATGTTGGTGAAGCGTAGCAATGCTAGTAGCCCACCCCAGTCCTGTCCTCGTGCACATGAAGGCAAGACAGATCGTAAAATCGAAGCAATCGGAGAACGAGTCAATCTTTCGAAAAATCTTCGGAATGCCGGACTCATAGACGTTGACTTTATGCGGGTTGACAGGATCCCTGTCGGTCGCGTCAGAAAAGTGTCAGAAAGTGGACACTACCAGACTTAGACCTAGTTCAGCTGGTGAACGACATCGCGTCTCCTTGCCGTAAGTGAGATTACCAATATCTGCCATCTACTAACCGACTGACATTCTCACATTCCAGACGCTAGCATCCCATAGAAATCCATCTGCGCCGGCGATGGACTCCGCCTGGACACCGTACCTGAAATCATCGGAGGATGATTGGATCACAATACACGATTCTGCTCAGCGAAAGCGGGTTCAGAACCGGCTGTCACAGCGAGCGAGAAGTATAGACCTAGCTTGACTGTATACACACTTCAAAAAGGCACTAACAGACTCCTATAGGGTCAAAGCTCAACAATAGGTTAAGAAATAGGCCAATGCAAACTTCTGATAGGACTTAGAACTGTTCAATGCCAGCTATACAGGCAGACACAACATGCGATTCCCAGTCGCCGCCTCTTGACATGACTCTTTCTGACGGGACAGTCTTAGCTATGCCACGGAGTCCAAGGCGTCCGGATCCTACCGTAGACACTCACTTCATCATCATGCACGGTATGAATGTCGGTGCAGCTTTCCAGATCATCGCTCAAATCCTCGATCTGGCCTGCGCACAGGCTACCGGTTTCAACATTCGTGCCTTCACTCATACCTTGCCTCCACCAATCTCACCAACTCTTCAGCAGCAGATAGTCCCACACCAGCCTTATGTAGA
The DNA here is from genome assembly GCA_022495195.1 of Xylaria digitata. Taxonomy (NCBI): domain Eukaryota; kingdom Fungi; phylum Ascomycota; class Sordariomycetes; order Xylariales; family Xylariaceae; genus Xylaria; species Xylaria digitata. Next base: position 27,636 of record MU377263.1, read on the forward strand.
CATGCTACCGTGGCCATCCCTGAGGGACAGGCTTCTAACCTCACCTAATGCAATTAATGAGACCGAGCTTCTCTTAGATATGGCCTCGGGAGACCTGCGGGTCTGGGGACGGACAGCATGGGACCCAACTGGATGGGAAGTTGGACCGGGTTTCGTGAGGAAGTAGTGGTTTCTAATGGACGATGGCATCATACAGACAACGAACTTTTGGAGATCCCAGAGGGGCGAAGAAGGATTGAGTCTTGTCTCGCTCCAGTCCCCAACTTGCCTCGCATGGGAACCTAACGCTTGCGATATGGGTCTCTATCTATGTAAACGCCGGCCCACATGCAGTCTGACAGACGTCGGCTCCTAGCGTGTCATGCGATACGTCACCCACTGACTACTAAAACCGCCTAGCTCTACATGCCTCGAGATATTCAAAGCTGAAACTCTCTGTTGTCGATCTATAAAAGAAGGACATAGCTCATGAATCAGGTATTCCTAGGGCAACCAAGACGTCCTATACCCCCAATAGTCCCCCTGATCCCCTTTGTAAACCCTATACCTTTGATAATCTAAGCATGGAGGCTTTTACACAGCTTTTCCCACCAAGTCCGACCTTCACCGAAATTAACGTACCATCTCTCGCAGGTAAAGTATTCATCGTCACTGGGGGAAATGCTGCTGTCGGCCTCGAACTTGTCAAGATGCTTTACGCGAAAGATGGCACGGTCTACATTGCCTGCCGCTCACCAACAAAGATCACCAAGGAACTCGACGAGATAAAAGCCGTCATCACAACGATGCCAGGACAGTTGAAAACTCCGTCTCGACCTCGCCGACCTCACCGCCGTTCGGTCATGCGCTTTCGCTTTTCTCGCCCAAGGGTCTCGTCTCGACGCCCTGTGGAACAACGCCGGCATCTCCCAGGCCGCACCCGGCACTGTGACCGCACAAGGCCACGAAATCCACATGGGAACCAATAGCCTGGGACACTTCCTCCTGACGCAGCTCCTCCTGCCAGTTCTCATTAAAACAGCCGAAATATCTCCCAAAGCCAGTGTTCGTGTAATATTTGCAACTTCATCAGTCATAGAGCTGCAGGGACCGCCAGGCGGGCTCTCTCTCGCCGAGCTTGCACCCGGAAACCACTCCAAAGATAGACAGCGGAACTACAGCGCCTCGGAGGCCGGATGCTGGTTCCTGGCCTTGGAATTCGACAGACGGCTGCGCAACCACGGCATAGTGTGTCTGGCACCAAGTCCCGGGACCCTGAAGACGAAGGGATGGGATAAAGCCCCGTGGTCCATGCGCATGGTGATGCGCCCTTTCATGCATGAACCTAAAATGGGAGCTTGTACGGAACTGTGGGCTGGCCTCGGCCGGGAAGTGACCTGCGATGATGGAGGGAAGTTCGTTGTGCCCTGGGGCAGATTGCATCCCAGCCCCAAGAAGGAGATTGTCGAGAGCTTGAGAACGATAGAAGAAGGCGGTACTGGCCTCGCTGCTGAGTTCTGGAAGTGGTGTTAGGAGCAATCTCAGGGGTATTTGGACCTTGTGCACTAATACTGGGAGGTCTCGTTGGTCAAGTTTTAATTTTCTTGTCCTTGGTAGAGCGCCTTGATTGGAACTCACAATGGTCATCTCATTTTTTAAAATTCTTTTTCTGTCTTGACTGCCATCAAGCTATCTCGCATCTAAGAAGCCATCCGTGCATTTATTTTAGAACGAGACCTCATCTATATCCCGCCTTCGGAGAGTCCTCCCTAGTAGCAAAGCTTTCTGCAACTAAAACCACATCAAGAAAGGGCTCTTATGAATAGTGGCGGTAGAGGATCTGGTGAGGCAAAGTATAAATTCGAAGAGGAATAAAATCTAGCAGCTAGTTGAACAGGTAGCTTTGGGCCTAGTCGATTATACCAAATCATAATATAAAAAGCAAGGTCGCGGCCGGACTTTTATGATCACCGTAAACCTCCTTTCTATTTTCTCTTTATACATAAAACTTTCGCGCCTTGCGTGATCCCCAAAATTTAACATACAATGTAATTCTTAATAATTCAAGTAACTACCTCTCTATTAAAGGTGATGACCCCGGCCTTTTTCCTAGCGTGCCACGTTTTCCCCTTTTCACCCTTCGATTGAAGCTGTAAGCGGTTTGACTCGCCCGTCCGACTTTACTCCCAGTCATCGTCGGGCTCAAGTAAAAGGTGGTGTAGTATCGCACGGATATAGTCGTCACTCTCGCGCACTGAATATCCATACGCAGCATGACTCTTCTCCATCCCCGTCTTTGTTCGTCGGAATGTGTCCGAGAGCGAGGGATGTCCCTCAGGCCCTATTTCTCCAAATCTCCAGGATTCGTAGAGAAGAGTTCGTAATTCGGCGTCCAGTTGAGGATATTTATGTCGTGGTATGACAGCGGCTGCAAAGGTGTTCATCCCTAAATCATTGAAAATTCCAAAGTCAAGCCCGGGTTCCCCCAGGTCCATGTTCATAATCCGCAGCGCTTCTGGATTGATCAAGGATAGCATTATCTGTGGTTCATTTCATTGGCAACAATGTTCAACCTGTAGTACAATGTATCAACTTACCAGATTGACATCCCGAAGATTAATTTGCTCGGCGTTTTCCTGCGCACCCTCAGGCTCATAGCGAGCCATTCCGAAGTCGATCATTACTAGTTTGTGTGCTATCGAGTCTGTAAAGCATCCAAAAGTCAGTAACTAATATTGCCTAGACGATATAGAGTCCCATAGCCAAGATTTTACAATAGGCCCCGTCTACCCTCACGTTCGCGTGACAAGGTAAAGGAGAATGGAATCAATAATGCTTACGCTCGGAAACTAGGGGGTCGCGTTCGTCAACCATAATATTTCTAGCCGCAATATCATCATGAACAAGTCGATAATGATTCCCGTCTGTGACATAGTTCTCCAGCTCCAGAGGTCCACCTTCAAACCCTTCTTTCTTTTGTGTCATTGCAACACAAGCGCTCACCACTTGCTTTAATCAGCACGACATACTTCTGATTGTCCTAACTAAACCGTTGGGGGAGCCGGGATTGAGTTATCTTACGGCAGTGGTACCAGCTCCAAAGAACACGATTCGGTAGGCCGGCACGGCGACGATATAGTGCAGCCAAGACTTTAATCATTGATCCATTTTCTAGGTACTCTAATAATATCGCGGGGCCACTACCGACACTCAAAGCTTTAAATAGGTTGCGTGGAGGGTTGTTAAAGGTCGCGCGAAGACGCCTTAGAGCGCGAGCAAATCTCCCACGTTTCGGCCGAAACCTGCTCACATCGTCGGCGTAACCGATTAATTGGCCAATGTGTGCGTGTCCGCGCATATCCTTACTCATAACCTTGGTTAACATAACGAGCGCCACCATAGAACGGGACATTGCCTCACCCGGAGTACTTGCGCTTCTCGGATAAAGTCATGGTATGCGGCTTGTGGAATTAATGGTCGCTTGAGGACTACTCTTCTAGGTGGGTGCAGATGTAATGGATCCCTATCGCTTAATAACACGGTTATACCGTAGCTGCCGTGGCCCAGTACCTTCTCGAAATTCCAAGTTTTAGCAGTTCCAATGGCATTTCTGAGCTCGAGTTCTCTCATTCGGGAATACCGGTAGTAATCCCCAGCCGAAACTCTCGGCGGGGGCGCCCGATCGACCGGGGTTGCTGCCATTTCGATACTCGGCGGGGTTCCTGCCATTTTGACACCAGACGACGGAGATTATATCCAGCTGGTTAAGACCCGAAAAGCGACAACGTTGAACTGTGAATACACATAATGAGAGGGCCGCGATTATTCCACTGATTTCCGTCTACCCAAACGGTTATACATGGCCGTTTCCGGTTAGGTAGAATTGGCACTCCTTTGTCGCTCTCCTTACCGAAAGGCATTGCTAAAAAGGTAGCCCAGAATTTACGCTAGCATACACTATGCCTCTGCTGTCTCTCAATTGCATTGTTTCTAGTTCACCCTCACCTAGGTTGTATAAGTAGGCTACCCAACTTGGAGTTATTACTAGTCAATCCCAATGAGCGCGCCACGTTGGACCAATGCTGCCATTACTTATAGTCATTAAGGATCTGGTACTCTAAAGATGCTAAACCCCATTTCGATGACTGACGAACGGGTAGCCCGAGTACCGCCGCCTTCTGCATTGAAAACTGTATTTATGATCGTCCTTTTTCGTATTATATTATAAGAATCAACCTTTATGCTGCTATCCGAGACGATGAGATGTGAAACCCCGATTCAGTCATATCTATACGATCTCACTAAACTGTTCAGGGGGCCATAGATGGTGTCCAAGATTGATATTTTAACTTTTCTCTTCCTGAACGGATGCGGGCCTTAATTTTGAGTGCCATAAAGCACTACTTCAGTCAGAATTATTCGGTAAACTATTCTAACTAATATCTAGGCCTGCTTTCTCGGCAATCTTTTTTGCTATCACGATGCCTTCCACGATAGAACTGCGCCAGTAGCATCCTTCGTAATCCTTCGCCCACTTCCCACCCTCCAATCCGTTCACAGTAATCTTTCCATTTCCCTTGCTGGCTTGGGGCATTTTCTTGGCGTCAGCCATTGCCCGATGCGTTGCCTCTTCCCATTTCGCACGGTCAGCGCCGCGCTTGAGTATCGGATCTATCCACTGTAACGCGCCCTCATAGAATTTATCGTGATCCTCTTTGTTCGTATTTGGATCCACTGGGAAGGTATCGGGATTCAGCATCATAATTGTATTCAAAAGCGGTCGTCTTCTGCTGAGAAGAGTCTCAAAGCGCTCGAAGCGTAATCCGGCAACGCGCTTTGCCCAATCCTCTGCGCAGCGTTCGGGCGGAAAGACGAAAGTGTGTGACAAGATGCAGAACGCAACCCAAAAGGTGATGAGATAGGCATCCCAGGCCTGCAATGCTGCTGCACCGATCGCCAGCGCCCATTGTCCGAGAATGAGAATACGCAACGTAGTGTTGAGTAGCGGGTTTTGCGTGTTGAAAAAGCGCCTTCGTCGTAGCCGATGGTTAAGTAGCGAGTTTACGAGGACGCTTTCGCCATAGAAGGCGAACCACTCGGTCTCATTCATGTGTAACGCTGCGATGACTAGCCGGTTGTGTTTACCATGAGGGCCAGGTCGGAGCTCGCGTGGTTTTCCCCCGCGAGTGAGAGACACGATGGCGCCTGTCGCTGGTACGATAAAGAGGAAGGCTAAGGCGAGCCAGCAATGCATGAGCCCAGAAAAGACGATTAGGCCGCCGAGGATGGTCCATCCCACCACGGAGGCGCCGATAAAGGACCAAGAATGCTGGCGTTGTCGCCCTCTAGAGTTGGACACTAGTTGAGACACCCTCACAACGGTTAGTTTTTGTATACGTGCACCATTCCGTGTCATCTGCGGGTCATCATTGGCGATGCGAATAACGGGAGCTGTTGCTAAGCAGAGACGGAGCGTCTCTGGACTCGCGGCATTGTAGACATCGCCCCATCGGCCGTCGAGACAGATCAGGCTTGGGCTGCTCCCGAACTTATCGAGGCAGCAGGGATCCTCCGTCGTGTGCTTGGACAAGATCAGACGGCTGCCAGCGGGCGTGATTGGCCAACACCACAGAGGCGCGGCGCCATTCAGTTCATAGGCGTGTAGCGTCCGTGGGATATCAATGAAGTCAAGCAGAGCAGAGAGAGGGAGAATATTGGCCAGCGATGACACCCATGGATATGCATCGATGGCGCTCCAGAAAACCTCGCGTGCGTCGCTCAGCATATCGCTATCGTTGCTACTTCACGTAGTATATATGTGCAGCAGATATCAAGAGAGTAGGATGCAGTTTACCTACTATATGTGCACACTAGGCACCCGTCAGTTCGGTGGTGGGAGGGAGGATCTCGCGGACAAAACGACGCCGTTATTGCCCGGAGGGCAATAACGGTATATAGGTCCCACACAGGGTTGAAAATTAGTATACTACATGGAGTATTTACTTATACTAATACTACTGTAGTATATACTAAAACTACATGTAGTATACTAAAATACTAAAAATACTAAAATAAATTATTAAAAAATTAAAAATTAAAAATTTTTTTTTTTAATTATATAACACATATTATAAGCGGATTAACACTTTAAGCAAAATAACATTTTAAAAACACATAAAAAACGTTTATGCACTTTATTATAACTTTTTAAATATAAATTATATAAAAATAAATTTAGTATTATTAAAATTATAATTAAATAACGAATTTAATTTTTTTTTTTTTTTTTTTTAAACGTGTATTTAAAAGTATGCTAGTTTTTTTAGCGTAGTTTTTAATAACGCTTTAAATAAAATAGCTAGAAAATAAAAAAATATATATTTAGATTTTTTATTTAATTGTAAATTTAATAATACTCATTTTACTTTTATACAATTGTTTTTTATAAAGTTATTATAAAGTGCACGGACGTTTTTTATATGCGATTTTAAAATGTTAATCCGTTTATAATATGCGTTATAGTTTTTTATAATTTATTATTTTAATTATAAAAATAAATTAGTATTTTTAGTATTTTAGTATACTACATGTAGTATTAGAAAATTCGTACTAATATTATACTACATGTAGTATACTACACTGTAGTCTATATACTACATACTAATTTTTCAACCCTGGTCCCACACCTCCGCGACAGAGGATCGTGACATTGGCGGGGGTTATACTACCTTATTGTGGGCCTGATCTGGAATAACTCTCCTATCAAAACGTCGACCGTCTTTATGTAGGACACTCACCGAGCCTAGATTCCAACAGGCCTGGATGGGTTAGAAGAGAGTTCAGCCGCAGCTTAACTAAGGCTTAACTAAGAATAGCTTAGGTAAATTTAGACTAAACATTTAACCCCTTACAGTTATTGCCCCTCCCTTCTGATCCCTAACAACATACAACTTTGAACTAGGGAACTACTATGCCTATATTGTTTCCTCGATGGCCTCTTTCAGAACTTGAAAGGTTCCCTTCTGTCCTCTCTTTCTATTCCAAGATAGCGGCGTATCCCCAAGCTTATTTACAGCCTCACTATTGGCACCCGCCTTGACTAGTGCTCGGATAACACCTTTGCGGTTCCATATGACAGCCATCAGTAGCGGTGTATCTCCATCCTTATTTGCAGCCTCTAAGTTGACTCCCCCTTCAATCAATGCTTGGATAACGCCTTCGTGTCCATACCGAGCAGCTACGGATAACGGCCTGTATCCGCTCAAACTTTCAGCTTCTAAATCGGCACCTCGTTCGATTAGCGCTCGGATGACGCCTGCGTGTCCGAACCGAGCGGCTTGAAATAGTGATGTTTCTCCGCCGTGTCTCTTAAATTCCATATCCGCACCCGCCTTCAGCAACATTTCAACAACCTCTCTCTGCCCATACCTAGCGGCCACCAATAGCGGCGTTTGGTGGCTGCCATTCAGAGCCTCTATGTTGGCGCCGGCCTCAAGTAACATTCTGACAATGCCTTCGCTCTTACCTTCGCTACTAGCAGCTAGTAGTAGTGGTGTTTCTGTAGTACTATTTGTAACCTCTATGTTGCAATCCCCTTCAAGCAGCGCTCGGACAGCGCCCTCGTTTCCATATCGAGTAGCCACTAATAACGGAGTCTCTTCACTCTTACTTAGGGTCTCTATATTGGCTCCAGCCTTGAGCAATATCCGGACTATGTCTTCGCTTTGGTGGTGCTTAGAGGCTAGTAAGAGCGGCGTGTCTCCAAGATCATCCTTAGCCTCCGTATTTGCGCCGGCCTCAAGTAGTATCTGAACAATACCCTCACTCCTGTGTTTGCTCTTAGCAGCTAATAATAGTGGCGTTTGTCTACTATTATTCACAGCCTCAATATTGGCGCCGGCCTCGAGTAGAATTTGGACGATGCTCTGGTCTTCCGTCTCGGCGGCCAATAATAGAGGCGTATCTCCACGATTATTCATAGCCTCTATATTGGCACCTGCCTCGAGCAATATTCGGACTATACCATAATATTCTCTGGAAACTGCTAATAGAAGCGGCGTGTCTCCACGATCATTTGCTATGACTTCCGTATTGGCGCCAGCCCTCATTAATGCCCGGACGGCGATCGCCTGTCCATTCTCAACTGCCTGAGCTAGTAGCAAATTGTCGGCCTTCGTGTTGCCATCCTCAAACAGCGCTTGCACGACGTCGTCGTATCCTGCCGTTGCCGCCCACCAAAGCGGTGTCCGACCGTCATTGTCTTCAGCCCCCTTGTCGGTGCCTATTTGCATAAGGAGCCTCACAGTTTCAAGGCGCCCGTCCCCTGCCGCCCAATGTAGCAGCCCGTCACTGCTTTCGACCCTCTCTTCACTAACATCTAGATCGTCATCAACAACCAGCCTAGTTGTTTTGGTATGGCCGTCCATAGCCGCTAAATAAAGCCGGCCCCATCTTGCCGAACTGATCTTCGCCCTGAACTTCTCGCCGTTCGTCTTAAGCCATTTGATCACTGCTTTGCGGGTTTTCAAGTCCTCTAAGCTCCAATCAAATGCATCGTTGTTTACAGCGGCGCCATGGCTAATTAGCGTCTCAACGATGGTAATATGCCCATTGATTGCAGCAAAGGCTAATGGTGTGAACCCATTTTGATCCTCTTTATTGAGATCGACTTTCTCAATGAGTTTCTCAACCGCCACCATTTGCCCGCTCATAGCTGCAAAATGCAATGGCGTCCAGCCAACTTTATCGTCTGCCTCATTCATATTCGCTCCTTTATCCAACAACAGTTCGATCACGGAGGCTTGACCGTTCTCAGCTGCGCAGTGCAGGGGCGTCCAACCAATTTTACTATCCTTTGCATCGATAGTGGCATTTTGCGTAATGAGAAGCTTAGCCACGTCGTAGTTCCCACTGAGTGCCGCGTAATGTAACGGTGTCAGACCGTTCCGTCCTCGGGCCTCAACGAGTGCCTGTGCTTGCTCACAGAAGCGCTTGGCCACCTCCCCAAAGCCCATGTCAGCTGCAATATGCAGTGCCGTGTTTCCCGTACTATCTTTAGCATCTATGTTGCTTCCCCTGCGTAATAACAATTCAACCGTCTCCAAAGAGCCTCCCCAGGCGGCACGGTGGAGAGGGGTTTGTCCGTTATCAGGACTATCAGAATGAATCGGTGAGTTAGGATCGTCGTTCCAATCAAGTAACATCTTGACGAATACTTCATGCCCACGCTCAGCCGCGAGATGTATTACTCGTCTTCCCAGCTTATCTCTCTGTTGCAACAAGGTTCGCCGATCATCCTTCTGTAGCTGAGCGACGCTCTCATCGCCTAACCATGCAGCACGATGGAGATCACACTCTGGTTTAGTCTCGGGATTGGCCTTTTGCGAAACATGCTTTTCCTGGACTTTCTCCTTTTGATCCTCTGGTAATGAGTCGTTTTCACTTTTCATAATGTGCCACGCATCCTCACTCGCTTTTAACTGTTCCCAGCCCTCCGTGTCACCGATAGTCACCTCTCTCGTCACAAACTCATTGCCACTTAATGCTGAAGTGAAATATAAAGAACCCACAAATTGGCATTTGAACCGTGGCATCCCCTCACAGGGATTCTTGAGGATCTTCGCGAGGATACCCTTTTTCGTTTCTTCTATACCACTAGATCCCTTTTCAGGCGGTTTAACAAGCAGGATATGCTGATTACTCTCATTTTCCAGCACATATTGAAGCTTTGCTTCAATCAGTTCGTGTGAGCTTCCCCAGAGGCATTTGGCCTTGTCGAATTGATCAACAGAAAGAAGTCTCCAGGATCCAGATACCTCTCCAAGGTCATTGATTGTCAGTTTCTGACTTGTAATTGAATGTGGTAGATGAAACAGATTCGTAGCACACCAGCTGAAACCTTTCAACATCGTAACGGAATTGTGAAATAGATGATCATGAGATATCTCCTTAGCTCCCTTTATGATGTTTTGATATATATCCCGTTGGAAAGTGTCTTTGTTTGTGTCTGGAATATGAATGCCGGCTAGGAGTCCAGCAATGGTAGCTCGGTCTTTAAGCCATGAAGTGTATCTAGGCCCTAGAGTAGAAAGAAGGTCTTCTATATCGGAGAATTGGTCCCGTCTAAGATCTTTGATGGCTTTGGTAGCATAGTTCTCCTTCCGCGCCTTGTCGAGAATGTGCTTGTCGAGATCCTTGATCGAATCTTTGAAGACAATCTTTACTTTCCGAGATTTGGCTAATTCCAGGGCGGTCCAGCCCCGAGTGAACCAAGAAGATAAAACAATAGCAAGGCATGCCCTATCTGGGCCCTCGAATGGAACGCTGCGAAGAAAGCGATCGTGTACTAGCGTTACTCGCGCGTCTTCGTAGTTCCGGTGCATGATGCCGAGCGCCTTGCTACGTGCCTTTCTATCTTGGGGGACGCATAACGTATCCCACCAAATGCCGTCGCATTGAAATCGCTTTGCAATTCTTTTAAAATATCCATATAGACATTCATTCACCTGTGTCGAGAGCCAGGTTCCGGCCCCTGTTCCATCCGACCAGACGTGCGAGACGGCCATGAAGGGTCGGGGGTGTTCAAGAATGGTCTCTCCGTCGAGGCTCCACGCAGTGAGCTTATCAGAATGAACCGCCTGAATCAACTTGGTTTCATTGAAAAAGTTCCTGAGAGGAAAGCAAGCTCCTTTCTGCTTGTGATTCTCATGCGCCTCGTCACCTTCTTCGTATGTCCTCGGCTCGTGATACTGTTGTACAGCCGTGAAATTACGGCTTGAGAATTCGCAGTAATCTATACTACACGCAGAGTGATCTTCGTGTCGCAGGGCGTCCTTCGGAAACATCCCGCCGAGTATTTCTTGCAATGTTAATTGCTTGGAGGGCCAGTCATTGATCCGAGAACAGGCCTGCCAAATGCGGTTTGGGCAGAGATGATGATCCCCCACCGTCTCCAACCTTTCTAGGAGTATAGTTGGATTGAATGATGACATGCTGAGCAAATGAAAGTATCTTATGTGCAGTATCGAGGAGAGAGTTTGAGGGCATGTAAGGCGCTATTAATGTTATACCAAGCTTCCTTCGCTGCGTGCGACGTGAGTATATGGTGTACATCGCATGTACCGTCTGCTGAAATGCTACAACTACTCATCCCGTGCTTTTGGGGCAAAGAAAGATGGTAAAAGTCAGAATATATACCCGAACCAAACATCAGTCTCACAGCTGCTATGAGTCCGACCCGAGAGCTGAGCGGCTAAGCCACAGCGCTAAGCCTTTCAATGAGTGCTACAATTTTACTGACTTATTATGGCGCAGTACAGCGGTTTTACTCAGCGTCTGATTTTATTCAATTTTTTTCCTTTCCTTTTTCCATTCTTTCTTTAAGCGGTATATCATTTCCTGATATAAGGTATAGTTAGTCAATGTATTACACTAGGTAGCATTACTACAGCTATCCCATGTCTGCGCCATCGCATAAGATGAAGGTTCGCAGGCTTATAAAGTTACAGTAGCTTAGGCTCGCAAACTAGGCTACACTAAGGCTTCTGCCACACGACCAAGCCTACCAAGATCTGACTAGGCCCTATAGGGCAACCCGACTACACCTACACGCCTGAGTGGAGGACTATGAGACTGATTGGATATGAAGCTATCACGAGTGACAGGTACCGTATGCAGGACTACCAACAGCAAGGCATGAAGGCCTAACAGACCTCCAGACGGATGGAATCATATGGAATTGTATTAGAATGTATGAGGCCCTTGCGGGCATGAATAGGACTTAGGATTCCCAGAGTCCCAGACTGAAGAACTCTGGAATCCAAGGACCTTGAGACCCTTGGAGAATTATTAGTTGAATAGACTCGTTCTAAGCCGCTAAATATAGCCTCTTGTCACATATAAATATATTTATAAACACAATAAGTAAGTAAAATTAATTGCAGCGTGAAATGAGTAGACGGGGAAGGCCTATGATTATAGGTGCTTTTCTATTTAAATACAACATTCGTCAAATCAGAATAACCTCAGCCGTCGTTGAATCTAACAGGCGAGAGGTTCTGCGAGGAGGGCATTTAAGTTCATCTACTTCGGTAAATAGCCTAGCAGTCATCTTGACGGTGGATGACGGGGGATTTGAAGTCTCTTGGATCCAACCGTCTACGAAACCTATCCTCTCGTAAGACAAGCCACTGTTATTCTTAATAACTAAGCCTAGTATATGTTCACAGGGTTGGCATTTAGTACTACTAGTTTAGTATTTAGTAATACTAATACTAATACTAATACTAATACTAAAATACTAAAGGTACTAAATACTAATACTAAAGTACTAAAGTTAAAAAAAGAAATTATATAAAAAATATTAAAATTTATTTTAAAAAAAAAAAAAAATAGTATTAAATAGCTTTTTTTTTTCGAATAAAATTTCGATTTATAAAAATTTAATAAAAATTTTATATAACGTATCTTTTAATTAACTTAGCTACCTAATTAAATAGGTTACCTTTAAAACTTATAACGTGGTTTATAAGCGAGCGGGCCACTTTTTTAACACTTACTTTATAAGGAAATTTGTATACAAAATTCGTTTGTGCGTAAAAATAACAATAAGGCTATAACTTTCCTAATTTAACTTTAATAAGCTTCGGACTTTTTTTATTATAAATTTAACTAAAAAAAAAATATAGGTCACCACTTTTTTTTTTAATATTATTTAACTTTTATAGTTAAACATAAAACAATGCTAAAATTTAACGTAGTTTTTAATTTAACACTAAAGGTTAAATAATATATAAACAAAAAGTAGTAACCTATATTTTTTTTTTAGTTAAATTTATAATAAAAAAAATACTGCTAAGCTAAGCGGCCCGCTCGCTTATAAACCACGTTATAAAAATCGGTATTTAATTTTTTAATAACTTTATAAATATTATAGCTATTAAATTGTAGTTTGAAATTTTAAACTAATAACTTAATAAAGAATTTAAAAATATTTTTGTTTATTTTACTACTGTTTTATATAGCTATTAATAAAATAGCTAAAAAAATAAACAAAAATATTTTTAAATTCTTTATTAAGTTATTAGTTTAAAATTTCAAACTACAATTTAATAGCTATAATATTTATAAAGTTATTAAAGAATTAAATACCGATTTTTATATAGGTTTTGTAACACATAAACCACCACCAAATTGTTATATCGATAAAAAACGCATAGGCCACAACCCACAAAATGGTAATTGTACTATATTTAATTCTAAAAGATCGTAAGCTTTGTTATCTCTTTTCCTTTTTTTTCCTTTAGCTTAAAATCTTAGTTTATAGCATTAATTAATATTATAAAACATTTTATACAATTATAACACTATTTTAAGCTTTTTTATTTTTATTGTTAAATGTTTACTAAATATAAAACTTTATTTTTTACTGTAATAAACAAAATATAAAAATATTACCTTTTTTTTTTAGTTAGCATGCAACTACTAAAAAAAAAATAAATATAACTATTTAATATAATTATATTGTAACAATCGGGTCTTATTCCTGTAATACGTGAGCCTTCCACATAAGTTAGTTCTTTTACGGGTAAAAGTTATTATATAATCTGTATAACTAAAAGTAACGCTCAGTAAAAAATGTTACAAAAAATACTGTGCGAGTACAATAAGTAATCGTTAAAAGGTTAACTCTTTTATAATAAATTCTAAAAACTAGATTATAAGCTTAAAGTAAACAGTAAAATAAAATAAAATTAATATTAATTACAAAAAGAACTTTTTATGTTTTTATAGTATTTTTTTCTTTTACATATTTTTTAAATAGTAATAAATAAAAACTTATTTTAACTATTTTAGATAGCAATAAATAAAAACCTATTTTAACTATTCTAGATAGCAATAAATAAAAACTTATTTCAACTATTTTAAATAACAATAAATAAAAACCTATTTCAACTATTTATTACGTAACCTTTGCGCTTATAATTGGCTATAGCTTGTCTCTTGGTCCAACCCTTTATTTAGTTTATAACTGCGCTAGGTCTTCTTTTTAAGCCGTCTTTTTGTTAGTTCGTAACATATATGCTATTTTAAAAAACTTTTTTAATGCTTATTACAAACTTAAAAAGATTTGCAAAATTGTAATTATATATAGCGCTAAAAAGTATGCTACTAAAAAACCTAACTATTAATATACTAATTTAGTTAATTAAAAAAAAAAAACAAAAAACAAAAGCTTTTTTAGACGTTGTTAAACTTAAAAAAAAACAAATAACATTTATGCTAAAAACTATAACTAAAAACAATTAAAACAAAATTTAGCGTTTTTATTAGCTAATTAAGCAGTTATAAGCTTAAATTTAGCAACAAACTAATACGTTTTTACTAAATAAACAATAACGCAAAAGCATTAACTTTAAACCTGTAAACATAGCTGCATAAAAAGTATTTAAACTTATTAGCTACTTAATTAACGCAGCTAACAAAAACTATAAAAAAAAAAACAAAAAATTAAAAAGCAAACCTAAATAAGTTTATAAACAATAAAAACTTTTTTAACAATTAGCTTAAAAAGCTAGCTAACAAATTGGAAAAAAACATTATTATTTTTTATATTAAACAAAGCTACATGCGCTATATAATGTTTTTATTAAAAAAAAACCTTAAAAAATTTATTAAAATTTAATTTAATTTTATTAAACGTTTATTTAACAAACTTGTTAAATTAATTTAAATACTAAAAACAATTTATTATAATTTAAATTAAATTACTTTAGCTTATAAAAAATTAAAAACTTTTTGCTTTAAGCTTAATAAAAATAGCAACATTTATTAATTTATTTTTTAGTTTAATAGTTTTGTTTAAAAGTTTAAGCTATTAAAAACAAATAGTTTTAAATTTTTTAAAGCTATATTAATATAAATTTAAATAATAAAATTTTTAAAGCTAATATTAATTTAAACATAATTTACAAACGCTTTTATAATAAAATAGTTAAAGCTATATTTAACTATAAACACGCTTTTTAATAACGCTAAAAAACTAGCGCTAACTGCAAAACTAAAGCTAAAAATAGCACTTTAGCTACAAAAACTTTATAACAAGCTTTTAACAAACCTAATTTTATTAAAACAGCTAGCTAACTTAAACGTACGCTAACTAATAAAACAAAAAAAGTTTGTTAAAACAATAATATATGCTTTAAATATAGCAAACTAAAACATAAAATAGTTAACTGTTTTAAAAAGCAAACAAATATAAACAAAGTTTAGCTAGCTAAAAAAAAAGCAAACAACAACTTATTTAGCTTAAATAATTTAAAAAACTAATAAAACTATTAAAAATTTTTTTAATAGTTTTATTTTTTTTATTAACTAAAATAAATAACGCATCCCACAAGCTAGTTTTGCACACAAGCAAGTTTCGCACTTTGGCTTGGCGTACCCTGTAAGCCAATTTATATGCAGGGGTACT
>MU377264.1:0-42987 GCA_022495195.1 Xylaria digitata
TATTTTAGCGCTTATTTTAGCGTATTGCTTAATAACTTAATAAATAAAATAGCTATAAATAAAAGAAATATATTATTAAATTCCTTTTGTAATTACGAATCTAACGATATAATGTATTTTATTATAGGACTAAAACTTGTAAAGTTATTAAATAATCACGTAATAAAGCATAAACGATTTTTGTATGGGTTTAAAGGGTGGCCCATTTAATTGGGTGGCCAAGTCAATTGGGGGATACGTTAAGCATAATTTTTTTATTTTGTTTACTTTATATTTAAGTTTTTTATTAATGTTTTTAAGTTTTAACAACGTTTAAATTTGTTATAATAATAAGTTATTATTTGCTTTTTATAATTAGTTAGCATAAAATAAATTTTTTATTTTAACGCATCCTTTAATTAACTAGATTATTTAATTAACTAGATTACTTTTTGTACGTTTTATACGCGTTTTAAAAAAAATTTTATTTTTTATTTAATAATAATAGTTAAGCCTTATAAAAAAGCTAATATATAGCTTGCTTTATAAGCTTATTAAAATAATTTGCGTTTGTTTATACAAAAGGCTACTAAAATTTATAATGTTTTTTATACAACTTTTGTTTAATAAACATATAGTTTTAAAGCAAAAAAACAAAATACTATTTTTAAAGTTTAAACTAACTAAATTTAAAAAAAATTTTATTATATAATATATAATTAACTTAGTTGTACAATTGTTTTTGCTTTAATATTGCAATATTAAAAATATAGCTAACTAACTACTAAAACTTTATAAAAAACGCTTTATAAAAAAAAAATAAACATTAAACTTTATATAACAAACATTAAAGCTTTAAACCTGTTTTAACTAACAAATTAATTATTAGCAAGTTTTAAATAAAAATCTAATTAAATACTGCGTTTAATTTGTTTTTATATAAAAAATAATAAGTAGTAATAAAATTTAAAAAAAAATATATATATAACTTTAACAAAACTAAGTTTGTAATAAATAAAATTATATTTAATTTTGTTATAACTACGTTTAAACGCGTATAAAAATTATAATTTGTTTAATTAAGCAATTTAAATTAATTTATTATTATTTAAACTATTTTGTTATATAACTATATTATTTTATTTTATATTATTTTAGCAAAAGCAAAACTATTTATTATTTTAATACAAAAATATTAAATTATTAAACAATTAAAAAGTTAGTATAACAAAAAATAGCTAAACAACTAATAAGCAAAGCTTAAATTAAATTAAATATTTTAATTAATATATAAAGTTTTATATAAAAAAGCGTTACTGCTTTTTTATTTTTAATAATTATAAAAGCTATTATTTGTACAAATTTAAATTATATTGCAAAAAAAACAATATTATTATTTTTTGTATACTTTTTTATTTTTTTTATTGTTTTTAGCTTTTTAATATTAATTATTTTAGTTTTTTAAAACGGTTATATAATAAGCAAATTAAACATTTAATATAAGCGCATATTATATATATTAAAAAAAAAATTTTTTAACTACGTTTTTTTATACGTTTAATAAATTAATAACGTTAAACAACGTATAAAAAAAATTTAAAAAAACAAAATTATTATTATATAACGTGTTTTATTATTAAATAACAAATATTATTAAGTAACAAAAGTTTTAAATTTTTTAACCTTTTATTATTTAAACTTTATTTTTTTTATTTATAATAATAAAGCACGCGTTAAAAAAACTAGGTTATTAACTGCTGCTTGCGCTTTTAAATGCAACCTTTACATCTTTATTTACAAGCTTATAAAAATGTATAGCGTTTTTAATAAAACTTTTTGCTGCAAAATCGCCGGTGTTACGCTTTAGCGCAGCAGCAAAAATATAAAGTTAAAATTAACTAACTTTAAAAAGCAAACAATTATATAGTTTATAATTTATTTAGATTTAAAAGCGTTTTTTTTTTAAGTATATTATATTTAAAATATAGCTAACTAATTATTAGCTAAGCAAAATAGTTAACCGGTTAAAAAGTGTTAAACAATACGCTTTATAAACTGTATACTAGCTTTTTAAACGCGTTTAAACTATTAAATTAATTATAGCCGAATTTTTTATAAAAATCTTGCTAAATATAATGCGTATTACAAACGCATAAAAAAAATTATTAAGCATAAAAGTATTACAAAAAAAAATATATACAATTTTAATAAAATAAAGTTTATAATAAATATAATTATAATTAATATAGTTATAACAAATATTAAAAAGCAAAATAAGCTTAAGCAAGCTTAATAAAATAATCGAAATTAGTTTACAGCTGTTTGTTTAATTAATTTATAAAGTTAGTTAGTACTGCTTTTTATTATTTTAAAAAAAAAAACTTATTTTGCTTTTTAATATTGCAACAGCTTTTTATTATTTAAATAACAAATTATAGTTTTATATAACAGCTAAATTAATAATAATTTTAGTTTAAAATAAATTAAACATTTTAATAAATATATTTAATTACGTTTAACAAATATAAAACGTTTTTTTATTTTTAATAATTATAAAAGCTACTATTTAAAAAATTTTAAAAATTATTGCTAAAAAAATAATATTTTTATTAAAATAATGTTTGCATATTTTTTTTATAAACTTTAGCTTTTAAACGTAACATATTTTAGCTTGTTAAAAAAAGCGTATAATATTAAAATTAGCAATATTATATAAACAAATATAACGTATGTTTTAAAAAAAAACTTTTTATTTGCGTTTTTTAAAGCTTATATTTAAACAATAACGCTTATAAATATTACGTTTAAATTTAAAGCTATTAGCTTTGTTTTATTTAATTTAAAAATTGTTATTTTAAAGCTTAAAGTTGCGCTAATTTTTTTTATATTATTATTAAAGCTTAAATTATTTTTTATTATTTAAGTTTTAAAAACTTTTATTATTATTAAAAAAGCTATTTTGCAATTTGTTTACTTAAAAAACTAAATTTTTAAGCATTAAAATAGTTTGTTAAACAAAATTATTAACGTTATAAACTTGTTATTAAAAACTACGTATTATTTATTATATAAGCAAACGTTAATACTAAATAAAATAGCTAAGCTTTAAAAAGCTAACTATATTTTTAATAAACGTTAAAAAATAAAAAATAAGCAATTATAAACTAAAAAAATATTTATTCGATTTAAAAAAACAAATTTTTAAGTTTTTAAAAAAAGTAGTAGTTAAATAAATTAAAAAAACAGTAAAAGTAATAGTTGTTAAGTAAAAGCATTTATGCGCGCGCGCTATTATAACATATGCGGCAACACTGGTTATAATGCGCGCACTTATATAATAAATATAAATATGTTTAATAAAAAAAATTCTAATTAATTTAAAATAATTTAATTGCGTTATAATTGTTTTTTTTATGTTGCAACCTAAATAATGCTTAAAACTTTTATTATTTAATAATATTTGTTACTTAATAATAAAACACGTTAATATAAAATATATTATTAATTAGCTAAATTATTGTTTAATTATAGTGCAAATTAAATTTTTATTTTTTTAATTGCTTAATTATTATATTATTTTAAATAACTTTGCAAAAACAAATTTTTTATTTTAATATATTAAACAAAAAATTATATAGCATTAAAATAGCTTTTTTATAGCTATTATATAAAAGTTAAGCTAAATTATATATAATATAACTAATGTTATATATTATTTTATATAATTAAAAAAAAAAGTTATTACTTTTTAAAAAGCAAATTATTAGCTAAGCTGTTACTGTTATATAAAAAAAACTTAATTACAAAATAAAAAATTTTTTATTATAAAAAAAACAAAGAATTTATAAGCTGTAAAAAATATTATTAAACAAATAAATTATAAAAATTATTAAAATAATTGTTATATAAAAAAAAAAAAACTTGTACTAAATGTTATAAAGTTTGTAGCAAGCTTAATTATAATGTACAAACTTGTTAAAACAATATAAAAATGTTTAATAAATTAAAATTTAAATAGTTAATATTAATTATATAAATAGTTATTAAGTTATTTTTAAATGTGCATATAAAGCGTATAAAAAATAATTTAGTTAATTAAAAAATGTATTATATGTTTTTTTATTTATTTTATTTTTTTTAGCTTTTTAATATTAATTGTTTTAATTTATTAAAGTAAATATATAAATATATTATTTATATTATTAAAGCTAACTTTTTTTTTGCTTTTTATACTGCTTTTTTAAAAGTTTTTATTTTTAAAAATATTTAAAACAGCTTTTAAAAAATTAACTTTATATTTTTTAGTTTAAATTTTATATTTTTAAAATTAAATGTTAAATTATAAACTTTAATACTTTTTAAATTAGTTTTTAAACTATTTATGCTTTAAATTTTAAAAATATTTAATAACTTAATTAAAATAATATTGTAAACTAAATAACGCATTTTTTAATTAACTAAATCATTTAATTAACTAAATTATTTTTTGTACGCTTTATACGCACATTTAAAAATAACTTAATAATTATTTGTATAATTAATATTAGCTATTTAAATTTTGATTTATTAAACATTTTTATATTGTTTTAATAAGTTTGTACATTATAACCAAGCTTGCTGCAAACTTTATAACGTTTAGCGCAAGTTTTTTTTTTTTTTATATAATAATTATTTTAACAATTTTTATAATTTATTTGTTTAACAATATTTTTTGCAGCTTATAAATTTTTTGTTTTTTTTATAATAAAAAATTTTTTATTTTATAATTAAGTTTTTTTTATATAACGGCAACAATTTAGCTAATAATTTGCTTTTTAAAAAGTTGTAACTTTTTTTTTTAATAATATAAAACAGTATATAATATTGGTTATACTACGCATAATTTAGTTTAACTTTTGTATAATAATTATAAAAAAGCTATTTTAATACTATATAATTTTTTGTTTAATATATTAAAATAAAGAATTTGTTTTTGCAAAGTTATTTAAAATAATATAATAATTAAGCAATTAAAAAAATAAAAATTCAATTTATAACATAATTAAATAATAATTTAGCTAATTAATAATATATTTTAAATTATATAATAATAATTTTGCTTTTTTAAATTTTTTTTATACGTTGTTTAACGTTATTAATTTATTAAACGTATAAAAAAACGTAGTTAAAAACTTTTTTTTTAATATATGTAATATAAGCTTGTATTAAGTGTTTAATTTGTTTGCTATATAATTGTTTTAAAAAACTAAAATAATTAATATTAAAAAGCTAAAAATAATAAAAAAAATAAAAAAGTATACAAAAAATAATAATGTTGTTTTTTTTGCAATACAATTTAAATTTATACAAATAATAGCTTTTATAACTATTAAAAATAAAAAAGCAATAACATTTTTTTATATAAAACTTTATATGTTAATTAAAATGTTTAATTTAATTTAAGCTTTATTTATTAGTTATTAAACTATTTTTTATTATATTAACTTTTTAATTGCTTAATAATTTAGTATTTTTATATTAAAGTAATAAATAGTTTTGTTTTGCTAAAATAATATAAAATAAAATAATATAACGTACCGGACGGGCAAGTGGTACACCTTTATTTCTTATACAAACTTGTTTTATACATTTTAGCAAATATTAGGGCTAAAGTTTAATAATTACTACTATTAGATTTGTAATTAAATAAGGAATTTAAAAATAATTTTTTTTAATTTTACTACTTTAACAGGATTTTGGCTTGCAAAGTGGAATAGAACTAGCGCTTTTAAGAGCGCTCTTTAAACCTCTTTAAAAGCGTGTATTAAAAGGTTATTTTTTATTTAATTTTTTTATTAAAAAGTTTTTTTATTTATATACGCTTTATAATACTAATTATATGCATACTTTTAGCTAAACCTTAAATAGTTATATAATTACGCATATAACTATATAACTTAATTCTTTAGCTTATACTAAAGTGCGCTTTTGTTTTATATTTATTAGCGCTGTTTTAATTGGCTACTTGCTTAATAAATATAAAGCGCTTTATTATATACTTTTTATTTAAACAACTATATAATATTTAAATATATTCCAACTTTGTACGCTAATATTATAATATTTAAAACGTTTTTTATTTTTTTTTATATTTATTTATATACAAATAAAAAATTTAAACATTATATAACAACATTATAATTTATATATTATTTTATAATTAAAATAACTAATTAACTTTATTAACATATTTTTAAACTATTATTTATATATATATATATATAAATATATTAATACTTTATATTATAAATATATGCGTTTACTAATATTATTAAAAAATGCGCTGCTATAATAACAGCGCTATAATAAACATATTTTATTTATATATATATTTTTTTAACTTATTAATTACCTTTTTTTTTTTTTTTTTTTTTTTTTTATAGCTTTTTTATAAATTGTTTTAATATATTATTTATTTTACGCTTTTGCGCACTTTTTTTTTAAAATCTTTTACTAATTTATTTATTTTAATTATAATTAAAACTATATTAATATATTATTTAATTTTAAATATATATATATGCGCGCAAGCATACAGCTTATAAAATAGCTAGCGTTTTTAATATTAACTTTATATATTTATAATATTAAACAAACATATTTGCTTACTAAATTTTTTATATAAACGTTTTTTATAATTTATTTAAAATTGCATTATAAATTATATTAACGTTATTATAATTTAAAAGACTTAATTTTTGCTTATTTTGCGCTTTTTGCTTTTTGCTCGCGCCTTTTGCTGCTGCTACGCCGCTTTTTCTTATTTTTTTCAAACCTTTTAGCTAGCCCGTTCTTCTTTTTCTCCTTTTGCCTCCGCCGCTATACCAATTTTATACATGCTTACCCAGCTTTTTGCATATTATTCTACGCTCTTTTGCCTGTGCAGAAAACGTAGGTAGCTATAAGAGCTAAAGCTAAAAAAAAAACAAAAAAAAAAAAAAAAAAAAAAAAAAAATAACAATAAAAACAAAAAAAAAAAAAGCTTTTTTGTTGTTATTGCTTGTTGCTGCTACTAAAATGCGTTATACGCTGCTACTGCAACCTTTTTGCGTACGCTTTACATACTAGTTATAATTAGGCCCGCTTTAGTTTTTTATAAGCAGTATATTATTTTTATTTTTTATAAACAAAATAATAGCTGTTATAAACAAGTTGCTAAGCGCAAATTTTATTACAGCTAATGCTATAAAAATAAAAAAGTCTGCCGCTTTTAATAAATATTATATTAAACGCCTTTAAATATAATTAATAAGCATTAATTATATAATAGCTTTTTTTACGTAGCTTTTTTTGCTTTTGTTTTTATTACTGCTGCTAAAGCTAATGCTTTTGCTGCTATAAAATAATACTTTTAATTTTGCTTAAATCTTACTTATTTATTAACTATATATTTTATAAAAGATATTGTTTTAGCATGCTGCTGTTTATAAAACAAGTTGCTTTATAGCACCTGACTTTATAACAACATACGCTGCTGCTACTGCTGCCGTTGCCGCTGCTAATGCCGCACGCTCGCCTGCCCTGCCCGCCTTTTTATAAGCACCTATTTAAACATTTTTTTTAAAAAAAAAAAAAAATAATAATAACAATAATAACAACAATAATAATAATAACAATAATAACAACAATAATAATAATAACAATAATAACAACAATAATAATAATAACAATAATAACAACAATAATATTATACTTTTAGCGCAAATAAAAAAAAAAAGTAAGAAAAAAAAAAAGCAACAATAGCAGCAGCAATAGCATTAATAGTCTAAGCTACGCCAACATTTTTAGCGTTATTAGGTTTTTTTTTTTTTTTTTGTTTATTTTAAAAAAAACAGGTTTTTTAGCTTAATAAAATCTTTTTTTGCTTTTATATCAACTTTTAAATTTTTTTTAATTAAATAATACTTATTTATTAAATTAATAAATGCTTAAAAATATTTAAATTATATTTTATTTAACTTTTTAATAAATTTATTTGCTAATATTTAATTAATTAAAAAGTAAACAATTTTAAAAGTTTTTTTAAAATGTTTTTATTTTATTTATATATTTTAAATATTTATATGTTTTAGCTAAATATTAATTTTTTAATTTTTATTAATTATTAAGCATATAACCTAAAAGTTATTTAAATATATAATTTAAACACTGTTTAAATTAAACTAAAAATTTTTATATAGCTTTTGTAACACTATAATTTTTTTTTTAATTAAGCTAAAAATATTAATTTTAGCTTTAATAATAAAAATAGTAATAATGTTTTGCTTTATTATTTTTTATATTATTGCTTTGCTAAAAAAAGAAACTATATAATTATGCAAAAAATGCTTAGTTTTTAGGTTATTTGCAAATAATATATTTTTTGCAATTAAAAGCGCTTATGCTTTTAAGTTTTAAGCGCTATATATTATATTTAAGAATTGTATTCTATATAAATATTTAATAACTTAATTAGCTGCCTATATATATTTATTGCTTAAATTATTTAGAAATTTTAATAATTATACAGTTGTATAAGCTATATTTGGCTTTAATATAATAACGTTATATAAAATTAATTTAATACGCTTTTAATACGCTTTAATAAACTGTTTAATCGCTTTTTTAAAAAATTTTATAAACTTTTTTATTAGCAATAAAGTTGCAAAAAACTAGCTATTATTATTAAGGTTATAACGTTTTACTATTTTTTCAATATATTAATTATATATTAAAATAATTGTTTTTTTTTTACAATTTTTAATTATTTTAATTTTAAAGAACTAAAATATATTGCTTTTTTTTTTTAGTTTATAAACGCTTTTAATATGCTTAACTATTTTTATAGCTAATTTAGCATATTTTTTTTTATAAACAACTAAAAAATTATTAATATAAAAAACTATAAACATTTTTTAGTTTTTAATATAAAATAGGCAAAGCTTTTTAAATAAAGCTTTTATATTAATTTTTAAAAATGTTTTTGCAAATTTTTTATACTATAATATAAGTAAGTTTTTTAGCTTATATAAAACATGTTTAAAAAGCCTTACTTTATTATTTTAAATAAACCTTTTTAATAAGTTTATTGTAATAAACGTTTTTTTTTCTTTTTTAGTATTAAGAAACACTTTTATTATATTATATTGTTTAATTTTTATATTATTTTGCGCTACTATAGCTATTACTAAATAAAATGTTTTTACTACTAATATTGCTATATAAATAAATTATAAGAAATCTTTTAATTATAAATCTTTTTTTATTACTATTTTAAATTTATATGTTTTAAAATAGCTTTTATTATTAAACTTGTATATAAACATTTATTTTAGTAAAAAAAAAGCATTTTTAGCAAGCTTTTTAAATATAATTTTAAACGCCTTTAATTCTTTTAAGCTTTAAAATTTTTTATAAACGTTTACTTTAAATCTTTTTCTAAATTAATATTTTACTAAGTTTTTTTATAACTTTAATAAAAACATTAAAAAGTTATTTTTATAAATTTAATTAATTTTTAGTTTTAATTGCTTTAATTTATTTTGGTTTACTATTGCTACAAATATAAAATACAATATTTTATATTCTTTATCTTTTTTATAAAACGTTTTTAGTTAATTAGGCATAAACATCTTTAGAAAAAATAACTAGTTTAAGTTTTTAATTAAAAAAATTATTTTATTTTTTATAAACATTATTATTATAAAAATCATGCTGCTGTTTTAACTTTCTAAGCGCTAATTTTCTTTAGCATTTTTAAAGTTTTAGCCCTTTATTTTGCAGCTTAATTATAACGCTAATAAATATATTTATTATTTATATTTCTGCTTTGCTAATTATTTCTTTGTTTTTTAAAATATTTTAATCTTTAAATTATTTATTACTTTTTGTTTTTATACGCTTAATAAATTAGTTTTTTATAACGTTTTTAAATTAACTTATTAAATGCTGCTATTATTTTTAATTTTAAGCTGTTGCCTTTTAAGCTTTAATATTTTTTTAAATAAGCTTATTAAGCGCACTTATTCCCAACTTTTGCTTTTTTTGCTAAACAATAATAAGCTTATCAAATAGATTAAACGCTTTTTTATTTTTATTAAAAGCATTAATATTTAATTTATATATTATATTCTTTGTTTATAACCATACATTTGTTATATTAAAAGAATTTTTAGAAATTTTATTTAACATTTTAATTTTTTTAACTTATGCTTTGCTAATTTTAATTGTTAAACACTTTTGTTTTTTATAATAAAAAAGCTTTTTATTAAATTTAACATTTTATATAATAATAACCTTTTGTAACTAAAATATTTATATATAATATAAGTTAATAGCTTTATAGCTTATTAAATACCTTATATACGCTTAGAATTAGGTTTTATAATTGCACTTATTTTTATAAACGTTTTTATTTTTTTTAATAAAATATACTTTATATTTATAAGCATACATTTTATTTTAATTTAGCTTTAAATTTTTTATTAAATTTTTAATTGTTTTTAATATATATTATTAAAAATATTATATAAACTAGCGCTTAAAAACTTTATATAAAGCATATATATTACATTCTTTTAAAAAGCTTATATTATATAGCTATATTGCAGCTTGTACAGCTTTTAACTATAGCTTATTTAATAAGCCAGCATTAGTTAATATTTTAATAATTTTTTTAATAATCTTTTTTCTAGCTTATTTAAAGCTTTTAATAAACTTTTTAATATACGTTAGTAAAGTTTTTAGATTAATTTTTTTATTTTTAATCTATTGTTTATATTTTGTTTTTTCTTGTATTATAATTATAGCTTTATTGTTATTACTTTTTATTTTATATATAAAAAGCTAAAATTATTATATTATTTAGCGTTTAAATTATAAAATAGTTTTAAAAACTTGGTTTTATATTTTTTTTATTAAAAGGTATACTTAAATATAATTATTAAACTTGTTTTTTAAAACAAATAACTAGTTAAAGCTGTTAAAACCTTTAAAATAATTAAACAAGTTTTAATTAACTTTTTAGAACAGCTTTATTAAGCGCTATTTTAATGTTTTTTGTGAAATTATTTGATATGCATGCATTTGCATACAATTTTTATATTTTAAGCATAAGGTTTTTTTTATTTTTACATTTTTTGTTTTATAAACTAAAGCTTTAAGCGTTTTTAGTTTTAAATATTTAGCGCGCAAATATTACAAATTTTTTATATTTTTTTTAAGTTTTAAAAAATCTTTTAAAAGTCTTTATAAACGTTTTAATTTTAAATTTGCAACGTTTAATATAAATTTTATAACATTTGCTAATATTTTTTATAAAAATAAAAATATAGCTATTACTAAAATATAATTAAAATAAACAGTAATAAATTTGTATTTAAAAAAAACTAAGTTATAACGTTTTTTAAGTTTTATTATAAGCGCACTTTTTTTTTTATTTTTAAACTGTAGTATACAGTTTTATTTAAAATATTATATGCTACTTTTTTATAGCTTTAACTTTAAAATAATGTTTATATAAAACTTTTTAATAAGTGTTACTTTAATAAATATAAAGTTTTTTGTTTTTTTATTTTAAGCGTTTAATAACATGTTTTTTAAAATTTTTTTTTTAAACTTTAAAATTAAAAACTAGCTTGTACTTACGTTAACTATTTTTTTATTTTTTGTAAAAACAAAAGAGTTTAGCACTAGCAAATCTTTATAGTTTATTAAATAAAGCGCTTTATAATTATTAATTAAAATATTGTTTAATAATATATAAAATGTTTAATTAAACGTTATAAACATTTTTAAATTATTTTTAATTGCGTTTAAAATTATTAAGTTAATAATAGCATATATTACTTTTTTTTTTAAATAGTTTAAATTTTTTTTTTAGTTAAGCTTAAGCGCTTTTTATTGTTTTTAAAAGATTTTTTAACTATTTTTGCTAATAATTTGTTGCAATTTTTTTTACTAAATAAATTTATAACGCTTTTTAATATTTTTTATTTATTTTTTAATAAATAGCTTTTTTAAATAAAACTTTGTTTTTTTAATTAAAACGTATTATAAAATCGTATATATTTTTAATTTTTAATTATAAGTTTAATTAAAAATGTTATAGCATAGGCAGTTATGCTTATACTTATGTTTTAGCAACTTTAAGCTTTAGTTACAAATGCTGTTTAATTTTTAGTTATTTAGAGTTTTTTTATTAAAAATAATATAAATGTTTACTTTTTTTTTATTTTTGTAAACATAATTGTAAAAAATATTTGCAAAAACCTTATTAAGCTAATTAAAAATAGTTTTTAGTTGCTTTAAAAGCTTATTTTTTATTAACTTATTTAGCTAGGCCTAAGTTTAGCTTAAAGCTATTTTATTGCTAACTGCTTTAAAAAAGCTTTTTGCTATAAAATTGCTTGTTATTTTAAATAGCTTGCATATTTTAGCCTGTTAATATGCTATTTTTTAATCTTTAAACTATTTTATAAAATTAATGCTTTTATAATAAGCTTTTATAAGCGCTTTTTAATAGTTTTGCAAAACTAAATTTTATATATTTAATTTAGTTAAAGCAAATTTATTTTTTAAAGCTTTAACTAAATTGCATAAATAAATAAATTTGTTTTTAATTAGCTAGGTGCTAGCTATTTTTAATTAATGTTTATTAACTATTTTATTAACTTATACAAATAATACGTTATATTTAGCGCTATAAACTGCTTAAATAATTAATTTATTAAAATAATTTTTAATAAATTTATTAAAAATTATTTTGATATTAACAGCTAAAAAATAAACATTATTAAAAACAGATGCTAAAAAAAAAGCAATAGCGCTAAAAGTTTTGCTAGTTACGCTAAAAATAAAAGCAGCAGCATTATTTTAAAGTAATTAATTAATATAGTTTTTATTATATTGCTTTCGCTTTTAATAATAAATATAATTAACAGTTAACATTTTTGTTAAATATTAAAAAGCGTAGGCTAAATTATAAATATTTAATAAGCTTTTGCTTACTAATTTCTATATATTTAGCACTTTTATATATATTTAATAACAGTTGTATTAACTTGCTTAATTTTAATAAATTTTTAAAAAAAAATTCTAAAAAAATTTTAAAGTGCTAAAATAATTTATAATACGTTTAAATAAATATTTAATTAGCATTAAAATATAACGTAGTAATAAAAAGTAAAAAAAAAAAAAATATAACTAATAACAAAAGTATAAAAAAGCATTGCTATATTTTTAAAGCACTAGTTTTATAAACAAACCGGGCTTATAACTTTAACAAAATTTTAGCTTGCAAAATAAAATAAAATTAGCGCTTTTAAAAGCATTTTTTAAACTTTTTTAAAAGCGTATATTAAAAAGTTATTTTTTATTTAATTTTTTTATTAAAAAGTTTTTTTATTTATATACGCTTTATAATACTGGTTATATGTGCACTTTTAGCTAAACTTTAAATAATTATATAATTACGCATATAACTATATAATTTAATTTCTTGGCTTACACTAAAGTGTACTTCTGTTCTGTACTTACTAGCGCTGTCCTAATTGGCCACTCGCTCAATAAATGTGGGGCGCTCTATTATAACTACTATTTTTTTTTATACCTAAATAAAAAACCACGCTAAATTTTAACGTAGTTTTTAATAGCATTTTAAATAAAAATAGTAGTAAAATTAAAAAAATTATTTTTAAATTCCTTATTTAATTACAAATCTAATAGTAGTAATTATTAAACTTTAGCCCTAATATTCGCTAAGATGCATAAAACGAGTTTGTATGGGAAATAAGGGTGTACTACTTGCCCGTTTGTACCACTTGCCCATCCGGTACGTTAGCTGTATAACAAAATAGTTTAAATAATAATAAACTAGTTTAAATTGCTTAGTTAAGCAAATTGTAATTTTTATACGCGTTTAAATATAGTTATAATAAAATTAAACGTAATTTTATTTATTGCAAACTTAGTTTTATTAAAGTTATATATATATATTTTTTTTAAATCTTATTATTGTTTATTATTTTTTGTATAAAAATAAATTAAACGTAATATTTAATTAAATTTTTGTTTAAAACTTGCTAATAATTAATTTGTTAATTAAAACAAGTTTAAAGCTTTAATATTTGTTATATAAAGTTCGATGTTTAATTCTTTTTTATAAAACGTTTTTTATAAAGTTTTAGCAGTTAGTTAGCTATATTTTTAATATTGTAATATTAAAGTAAAAACGATTGCGTAACTAGGTTAATTATATATTATACAATAAAATTCTTTTTAAATTTAATTAATTTAAATTTTAAAAGTAGTATTTTGTTTTTTATTTTAAAATTATATATTTATTAAATAAAAGTTGTATAAAAAACATTATAAATTTTAGCAGCTTTTTATATAAACAAACGTAGGTTATTTTAACAAGCTTATAAAGCAAGCTATATGTTAGCTTTTTTATAAAGCTTAATTATTATTGTTAAATAAAAAATAAAAGATTTTTTAAAACGTATATAAAGCGTACAAAAAGTAATCTGGTTAATTAAAAGATATGTTATACAAAATAATAATTTTATTATTTTTATAATAAAGTTTAAATTTAATTAAATAATAGCTTTTATAACTGTAAAAAATAAAAAAATAATAAATTTTAATTAAACAGCTTTTAATATGTTTATTAAAATGCTAAATTTATTTAAAACTTTATTTATTTGTTGTTTAGTTATTATTGTTAACAATAATATGCTAATTTTTTAATAATTAGCTATTTTTATATTAAAAAAACAAATAATATTTATTAGCAACAATAATAAACAATAAAACTGTTTACTTTTAAAAATTAACGCTTTAAATTATTATAATTTATTTTTAATTATTTTGCTAAACTATTCTAAACTTTTTACGCTTTTTAGCGCTTATAATTATTATTACTGTTAAAATAACGCTTATTATAAAGCTTATTTCGTTAAAGTTATAAATATTTGCTTTATTAATATTGTATTTAGCAATTATATTTTATATAAGCTAAAACTATATGTTTAACGCGTTTAAAGCTTTAGTTATTGTTTTATAAAGTTAAAAGCTTATTGCTTGCTAATAAGTAGCGCGTTATAATTATAAAATAATTAATTAGCTATATTTTTTATACTATTTAATTTAAAAAAAAATAAATATATATTTAAGTTTAATATATATTAAACTATTATATATTTTTTTAAATTTGTAAGTTTATACAAATTTAGCATAATATTGCATTATAAAAGCTAACTATATTATTGTTAACAAAAAGTATTATAATCGATTTTATAAATAATAGCAGCAGCTTTAGCATTTAAAGTCGGATTTAAATTTATAGCTTAATTAGCTAAAATTATTTAATTTTTATGGCTTTTATATAACATTAAGTTATTACAAAAAAAATGTAAGTTTAAAATAAAAATTATGCTAGTTAAGTTTAGTATAACGCTTGCTTGTTTATAATGCTTACTTATTAATTACGTTATATATTTTATTTTTAAAATATTTTTTAAACTAATTTTTATATTTATATTAAAATAAAATAGTTAATTATTTTGTTTTTAAAACATAAAACAGTTTAAATTTATATTGCATTATATAATTTTTATATATTAAAAAAAATTAATTAAAATAAGAAAATTATATTTTTTAAATTTTTTATAAATAATAATTAATATTGTTTTTATTTTAGTACTAGTTTCGTATTTTTCTGATTTTTTTTTAGCTTTTAATTAATTTATCAAAAAAGTGGGGTAATAACAGATTTATATAGAAACTACCCTATAGTGCCGATAAGTGTAAGTGGCCCGTAGCCGCCCGGCCCGTGGCTAGTGAGGTCTTCTTAGCTGTTATAATGATAGTTCAACTTTCAACATTTAGAACCCCCAACCAAGTTAGTTGGGCAACTCCAAGGCATACTACTTTTATGGTCGCTTGTAATAGTTTTAACCACACACTGTGCGTTTGTGTGTTCATTTAATGGTAGCACCTCTCAATATTTACATTTTATTATGGGTTAATGTCTTACAAAATCGTTGATTAGTCGTAAAGGCTAAGCGTATGTTTACACCAAGGGTATTGAATATAATATTATGTATCATATTTTATTTATTTAAAGAAAGAGAAAGAAAAAGACTATTTATATAATTATAATGAAAATAGTTATAAAGCTAAATTTAGCTTTATAAAAATAAATTATATTAAATAATACGCGTTAACAAGAGGAAATAGTTTAATTTCTACAACCGAGGAAGGTATACTTCTAAGTTATGTAATAAAATATAAGAGGTTATCTATATATATAGGGCGACAAGTCGGGTGAAATGTCTTAGTGATGATGAAAAGTGACATAAGAAAATCTCTTAAATAATAGGCTCTCTTTTATATGAAGCTTATTAGATAGACGCCACGGATTAACTAAGTCACAACTATTAAATAAGTGAAGTTCTCATTAATTCCCCCCTCTAGCATTTATCTCGCACATTCAACTATTAAGGAAGACAAGTGATCGAGAATTTGACGGCCCAAACCTGTCGAGGAGAGGGGGCAAACGAATCTTCTCATTCTGCTCCATTTTTTGGTGAATTAGGTAGTAATTTATATGAGCGAGTATCCTATCTACACAGATCACAGTAACTAATGTGTGAGGCATTAGCCCTTAGTAATCACCCAGTCACCCAGATTAGGATCCTTTCGGATTATTCAAGGCTAATATTCGTCGTGTGAGCTCCCAAAGCTTATCTTCCTTCGTCTCGTCATAGGCGTACTTGCTCACGCCCATCATAGTCTCAACCAGCGGCTCGAATAGGGCAACCCTACAATCTTCGAGGTACTTGCCACCTTTTCCTTCCCATTCTTTACCGACGGCGGCAAGTACAGTAGTTGCCGCACCTTGCTCAAGGCTCTTTAGAAAATTACGGACTTCAGGTATTTTGTCCCAGCTCGCGCGTATCTCCTCAGGAACGTGTTTTTGGAGTCCAGTTATAATCCCTCCGGGCATCACTATAACACTTGGAGTTAGTTATAGCCACTTTAAATGCAACATGTAGGTGTTTCTGAATGCATTAAAAGTCCCTAAGATATCGTTTTCATAGTATAGGAGCCTTTGTTCTCCTAAAGTCGCCCGAACTAGAATAGAGTAACTTGGAGAATTACTCACAGCTAAGTGCATGCAAACCAAGCGGTCCAAAGTTGCGGTCAACATAGTTTGCCATGTATATCTGTGCAAGTTTACTCTGCCCGTATGCCTTCCACGGCCCATACGCATCGGGTCCTTGTAGCTGTAGATCGTCGAAAACAATCTCCGACATATGGTGACCCGCACTCGAGACATTCACGAGTCTTGAGTTGAACTCTGGTGTTGATGCCTTCAATAAAGCATCCTTAAGCAAATCGAATAGAAGATAATGACCGAGGTAATTCGTAGTAAGTTGCATTTCAAAGCCTTCGCTAGTCTCCTCGCGAGTAGGAATCTGCATGACACCGGCGTTGCAAATGAGAACATTAAGTGTAGGGGACTTCTGGAGAAAGCTGGCAGCGGCGGATCGAACAGAAGATAGGTTGCTGGTGTCAAGTTCGAGTAGCTCGACACGCCCAGGCTCTAGAAATTGTTCGCAAGCGGCTTGCCCCTTTTCCAGAGAGCGGGCTGTGAGGAAGACCCTGGCGCCGGTGGCGGCGAGAGCGCGACCGGTCTCGATGCCTATACCCGATGAAACTCCGGTAACAAGAAAGACTTTATCTTTCATATTCCCTTCTAGGCCTTCGTCTTTGATTATCTGTAGAGCAGTGGGACGCGCATCTCCGGCTCCAAGGGGGGTTTTGTGAGAATCTGCGTAGCGAGACATGTTGTAAGTTTATTGACGTAAAGCAGGCAACTAATTCCTTTTTGTTTGCGATATTCGAAAGGAGAGCGTCGCTGGCGATACTAGTAACGGAATTTATACTACAGTATGGCTCTACATCTATACGTGTCTGAAACTGGTTTTATCAGAGATAACTCCGGTAAGCCCGGTTGTTTTGCTTGGCCATAGTTAGACTCCGATACGCAACCCCAAGACACTGCATCGTAAAGAACTGTCACGGATGCTGATCCTCTAGTATGTCCGCAAAATCAAAGAAGGTAATAGAGTAGGAGACTAGATGGAATTGTTTACATGGTGCCGTAATCTTACAATACCTGGAGATATGTATGAACCGGGTTTTTAGAAATAACTCCGCTAAGCCCGACCGTGCTGCATAATAGCTAGTCATGCTTCGTCTCATCAGTCCGTACCTCAAAGAGCAAATTGCAGACATAGACATTGTTGGCGTGTGTGATGTGGTATATGTACTGTACTACCTAGTAGTTGAACAACCGGTGCATCGGTGTAGCAATAGCGGCCCACAGTATTCATAGGTAGTAGCGGCCCACATTTCCTACCTATATGTAGTGTTTCGTACACAGTAGAGACAGTGGGAGTTCTCCATCCCATCTACATATTCAATACAGACTACATTATCCACATTTTGGACTGCACCCTTACAATCGGCTTTTGTTCACAGGCATCAAAGGCTTTTTCATCACTAGCTCGGATTATGGTGGGGCTGATAATGGGAGGGGGTGTCTTCGCAGCATGAGTCAGTCCCTCCTAGTGTGCTGCATGGCCCAGTCGATCAGCAAACCTCGGTTAAGCCGCCACGGACGTGGGTAAGATACCACTGAGTATTACTGATTTCTTACCGTTGGTTAGATTGACTACCTATTAGGATGCTTTGGGAGGGATTTATATCTAGTCGAGATGATGACCGACTAATGTGGAGGTTTCCACCCCCGCATCTGCCGCACCCTTTTTCCGAAGTCTCCGATATTAAGTGGTATATCCGGTCCCCCAAAGCAATTATTATTTGTTGTTTCCGGTCGCTCTCATCGGCATGTATTCGGCACGCGAGAACATAGGCCGAAACAACCACGTTGGAGACGCCGTAGCTTAATTCTACGTCAGCTCGTCCTCATTACTCATCAGGTATAATACTTACAGAAGGGATCTCCAACAGTACCCAAGGTTTTTAGGTTTGTCGAGCCTCGGTATGACCCGCCGGGCATGCTCATATTTGCAAACCAACAGTGGGTCGCGCATAATTTGGCTTTGCGTCGTTCCGGCTGGGCTGAAATATACAGGGAATTATGATATCAGAACCCTTCGCTGGTCGGCACTAGTCGGCAAAGTGTGCGAGGGTGTCCCCTAATACCGCCTCATTTTATATTGCAGCATTGCAACCATAATTTTCGCGCATATCGCAATACCGCTGCGCTATACGAAAGGCGAGAGGATCGTGTATTTCTCGCGGTTGAGGGACTATAAGAACAAACCAAGATCTTGAACAGTCTTTTGCATGTGTTTTTCAATACAAATCATATCATAAAGAAACTCCATATTTTATCAGAACTATCTGCTCTAAATTACATTTGGATCGAACAAGCTGCCTATACTTTTGACGATAACTCTTCATTTTCCTACACGCACCCAGATATTGCCATGGCCACCATTAATAGTAACACCGACGGAACCGCAAATAGTGGTATCAAAGAAGACTACGGACGTCGCCTGCTTCCTCACGTAGTCGACAACATTGCCCTTAGAGACCCCGAGCGCGAGTGCTTTTCCATCCCTCGAAGCTCTAACCCAGAGGATGGCTGGAAGACGGTGACGTTCAAGCAGTACGCCAATGCTATCAATCATGTGGCTCGAAGGATCATCACGAATTGTGGCCTCCCGCCTGCCAAGGCGTTTCCCACAATAGCATATATTGGGCCTAACGATGCTCGCTACGTTGTGCTAACGCTAGCCGCCGTCAAGGCAGGATATAAGGTGAGATATGGCGCGGCGTTCTGTTATGGCTCAACATCTGACCTGTCTAAGGCTCTCTTTATTTCTCCTCGCAATTCCCAGGAAGGGCAACTTAGCCTGTTTGACAAGACGGACTGCCGCATTCTCGTCTTCCCGAAATCTCATCGCGTAATGGTGCAGCCTTGGTTACAGGAGCGAGACATGCAAGCCGTCGAGACTGGCCCAATCGAGAATTGGTTTCCGGAAAAGGAGGTAGAGCCGTTCCCTTACACCAAGACTTTCGAAGACGCGGAATGGGAGCCTCTTTGTGTTCTCCACACAAGCGGCTCGACAGGTATCCCTAAGCCTATCGTCGTCCGCCAGGGCATGGTGGCAGTCTGCGACAAGTACCATCCCCGTGTCAAGCCAGAGTGGAATGGGCTCAAGATCTTCATTCGGGGATTTAGTGACAACTCGAAGAGAAACTTTCTAATAAGTACATTGATCCCCGCACTCAATCTCGATCAGTAGGATCCTCGCTGACTGGTTTAGTGCCCCTGTTCCACGCCGCTGGATTATATAGCTTCCTGACAAGTGCCCTTTACTTTGAAACGCCAGTCGCATTTGGTCTACCCGACCGTCCTCTTTCGGCTGAATCTGTAGTCGAATGCCTCAAACATCTCGATGTGGAAGGGACAATGCTTCCGTAAGCATCCATGCGATTAACCTTGACGCCACACCCCTTTCCTCCCTTCTGACTAATTCCGTGTACTCTTCTAGGCCTGCTATCCTTGAAGACATGAGCCAACTCGACCGCTACATTGAACCCTTGAGGAAATTAAACTTTGTCATTTTTGCTGGCGGTTGGTTCTCTACAGTCCCTAAAGCACACAATAAGTCAAACGCTAATAAATTCACAGGGAATTTGGCTAGGGAAGCGGGAAATCGATTAGTCGACCACGGAGTCAAGCTTAATAATGCAATCTCTGCTACAGAGTAAGGAAACGATAACTCTCCTTGTCGTTTGTCGAATATCCGCTAATTAGACATTGCAGATTTTTCCCTTTCCCTGTTTACCTGCAACCCGATCCTAAGCTGTGGCAATATTGTGAGTTACCTTGAAAGAGATGTTCTCTTCCTATCTTGACCAAAGCCAAAACCAACATTCCTCTTTCGGACTGTATCACTCTACACGAGCTAGTCCCGAGTAACGTTTAATAGCCTGAGAAAAACTTACTAATATATCACATAAAGTTATTATCAACTCGGAAGACTTTGGGGCAGATTGGCGGAAAGTTCCGGACGAAGATGACATTTATCAGCTCGTCTGCGTACGCAAGGATAAAGATCCGGGCCTCCAGTTAGTCTCTTGGAGTCATTATTTCCCCCTTTTGGCAGGTTTCGGGCCTCATTGCTCCTGCATGCTCCCGAAACATGAGCTGAAATCTTACTCTTTTCAGTAATTACTAACTCCAGCGTATAAACAGAGGCTTCTTTTACACTTTCCCAGACGATGATGAGTACGACACAAAGGACCTGTATAAACCGCATCCCACACTGCCCGATCATTGGATTTACTACGGACGCTCGGACAGTGAGTCACCTGTTCTTCCATTTTTCGTCATGTTGCTTGCTTCTATGAGAGTAATAACTGCTAACGCCTCGGGATATAGATATCATTGTATTCTCCAACGGAGAGAAGTTAAACCCCGTGACAATAGAAGAGATTGTCTCCGATCATCCCGAGCTCAACGGCGCAATTGTGGTAGGGGAAGGACGTTTCCAACCCAGTCTATTGTTAGAACCTACTACACAACCTGAAACGGAAAATGAAGCCAAGGAACTTATTGATAGAGTATGGCCCTTGGTAGTCACGGCAAACAAGGAGACGGTCGCCCATGGCCAGATCGGACGGGAGTTTATTAAGCTATCCTCTCCGGACAAGCCCTTTTTACGCGCCGGGAAGGGTACGATCCAAAGGGCAGCCACGATAAAGTTATACAAAGCCGAAATCGATGAACTGTACGAGACGGCTGGTCTGGTCTCCCAAGCGGAC
This sequence comes from Xylaria digitata, assembly GCA_022495195.1. NCBI lineage: Eukaryota > Fungi > Ascomycota > Sordariomycetes > Xylariales > Xylariaceae > Xylaria > Xylaria digitata. The sequence continues at coordinate 21,868 of MU377264.1, forward strand.
ACACCACAATTAGATCTTAGCTCTGAACAGACTTTGATTAGGTCGATTCAAGACCTATTCCAAACTCGACTTGGCGGCCAACAGAAGCTTCCACCCGATGCTGATTTTTTTTCGTCCGGTGTAAGCTCCCTTGTGTAAACTCCTTGAGAGCTAGCCCGGCTAACTTTATGGTTAGATCGACAGTATGCAAGTAATTAGCGCCTCTCGCCTCCTCCGCGCTGGACTGGAGTCTACTGGGTACCGGATTGATGCCGAAACCGTTGCGACACGAGTCATCTATGGTAATCCCACACCTGAGCGATTGGCCAAGTACTTGCTTTCTCGTGTCCGTCGAGGCGATGTATCTACGCCCTCCGACGAGGAGGGGCATGAAGTGGAAACGATGGAGGCGTTGTGGCAAAAATACACAAAAGACCTACCCGAGGGGAAACCGGGTCGTCCGAGCCCCTCGTCTGACGGGCAAGTGGTCCTCTTGACGGGCTCTACGGGTATGCTGGGATCATACATGTTAGATCGGATGATCAAGAATCCCGTTGTGAAGAGGATCATCTGTCTCAACCGAGTGGAGGACGGAGGTAAGAAGCGGCAGGCGTCGGCAATGAAGGAACGCGGCCTAACTATAGATGACTCAAAATGCGTCTTCCTTCATGCTGACATGTCTCGATTTGACTTCGGACTCTCGCACGATACATTTAACGAACTGCTGGAAACTGCAGATTGCTTGATCCACAACGCCTGGTGAGTACGCTAGAGTCTTTCTTTCTCCCCTCAATGCGTGTTGGAGGCATAAGTTGCCCAACCAGGAGTTTTCTACTCGTGTCGCTCCTGCAAGCCCCTTCCAAATTTTACATGTATGGCAATTATTGACTCTAGAAATTAAATAGGCCGGTCAATTTCAATATTCCCGTCGAGTCATTCGAACCGCACATACGGAGCGTTAGAAACATTGGCAACTTCGCGTCGCGGGCATCGAAGCGCGTCGCCGTAATTTTCATCTCGTCGATCGCCACAGGAGACCACTGGAATACGGACGCGGGCCCGTTGCCCGAGAGGCGTCTCGAAGATCTCACGCTTCCTTCCGGCGGTTACGGGCGAAGTAAGCAAGTCGGCAGTTTAATTCTCGAGGACGTGGCTCGATCTGGGGACTTTCCTGCAGCCATTATCCGAGTCGGCCAGATTGCCGGACCGCAGGCCGATGAGGGGCACTGGAATAAGCAGGAATGGCTGCCTTCTATCATCGCAAGCAGTTTGTACCTAGGTGCCTTGCCCCAGAACCTGGGTACTATGGATCGCGTTGACTGGACGCCTGTGGAGAGTATCGCGGGCCTCGTTCTCGACGTGGCCGGCGTGTCGCAGGTGGTCCCCGCAGACGACATTGGCGGCTACTACCACGGCGTCAACCCGTCCGCGACGATGTGGAGCGAGCTCGCGCCGGCGGTACAGGACTTCTACGGCAAAGAGCGGATCCCGGAGCTCGTGAGCTTCAGCGAGTGGGTTGATAGACTCGATAAGAGCCAGACGAGCGATATCCAAGTGCTCGACAAGAACCCTGGCGTCAAGCTGCTCGACTCATACCGCGTGATGGCTGGTGAGGGACAGAGCCCTGTCGTCTTTGATATGACACACACGGTACAGCGAAGCCCTTCGATGCGAGATGCTCTGCCTGTGACGCGCGATCTGATGAGGCACTGGTGTAGGCAATGGGGGTTTTGAAAAAGAGGGGTTGAATCCATGGATCTTTGATCCGATTTACATATATGTAAAATATTATACATCCCATCAGTAGTAGGTAGCATGACCTGAGCTTAGTGTGTAAGTAATTTAATGTTTGGTTGATACCCGAACCCCGCCGGACTTATCCAAGCAATGTACACCTTGACTATTCGAGTCCCACCACATCCGTTCTTCGTCCTCTTCGGGGTCTATCGACATGTATTGCAGACCGTTTGGGATGAGAGTGAGGTGAAAAGAATGAAGCTCGGATACCTACCTAGCTTTTCACATCTTAGCTTGACCTCGGCGCTCAAGGCCAAGCGGAGTAAGTGAGTCACCAAAGTGAACTTGGGTTGCCTAAACAGAAGAGGCAGTAACGAAGGTACATGTTGGTCCTAAGGTACCTCCGGTATCGAAATCTCTCGTGAACGTTGGGTTACTTGTATGTCATATGATGAGGACATGGAAGAATGGGTGATATTCAAGAGTCGAGATCGCATTTGACTACGGACCTTTGTATACCATATTTATATTTTGACGAGCAAGATATTTTATTTTATATATATATAAGCTTGGGTGAGATACATGGACTTGGGATGTGGTGTATTTACTCGCAGCTTCTAATTTGATGTACTTGGACATATCCGATGTTGTTTCATACATGATGATGAGAGTGTGACGGCAGTATTTCACGCTTAGATAGAACGGTACCTACAGGCTACAGGTAGGTACATATAGGTTGGAAAGTACCTAGTACCTAGGGCCAGGGGAGATATATCCCATTGAAGTATTTCTAGGTTGCCTGTTTAGGTGAGGATGTAGCCAAGCGAAAGAATACGTAGCCCTGAATGGAGCCCTGAGCAGAGCCCTATTACCTCGACTCAAGGTCCGTTTTATCCATGACGTGTGGCTCGTGCTCAATTTACACTTTTCTGTCCCACCACCGCCTCAGAGAATGTACACAGTACCTTAGGTACCTGTACACAAGACGAACAGCCATCTATTAGGTACCTAAACACATGTCACCACAGTAGCCCACCACCCCCCCCCTAATACTGTAGGTCTACACTAGGTACCTAAGGTTAGGTAGGTAGCAGTTGGCATCAGCTCGCGCGTTGGGAACCTTCCTTGTTCGCCTGTAAGGGTCAGTCCAAAATGTGGATAATGTAATCTGTATTGAATATATAGATGGGATGGAGGAATCCCACTGTCTCTACTGTGTACGAAACGCTACATATGGTGGAATAATGTGGGTCGCTACTGCTCATCGCCTCTAGTCTAGATTAGTCCAGGCTAGATGAAATTTCGATTCTCTGGGAAAAATTATAACTTTTCAATTTTAAGGAAGTTTGCTCCAAAAGACGACTTGACGAACGAATCACCAACCTGCCAAACCTGCCATCACCACCACAAACCATCAACCACAAGCCAACCAGCCATCAACCATCAACCACCATCACCACAATTTACCATCTCCCAGTGACCACCACGACGACAGTTACCCGCTTAACAGCTAGCTACACATCACCGTCATCCACCGGCCACCCTGCCAATCGACAACATCCTTCTACAGCATCGTCATCGCTTTATGCAACGGGGTATACCCATCAATTATTTCTTCATAATAATTGTTCCCGTCCTCGAGTATTCATTTACTCCGCCTTGCACTTGAATATTTCAAGTCGTTTTAGCCGGATTAAACAGCTCTTCTGCTTGTTCTGACGACAACGACCACGACCCAAGCCAAGTCCCGACTCCGACCCTCCTCGTCCTCGTCCTCATCCCGTCATTTGCCACAGCCTCTCGATTCCTTCGATTGTCTCTGGAGCTTCAAGCAAAATCAGGGAGACCTTCCCAGATTATCGTGTGCGTGTGTGTACCTGTGCTACCCTACCACCATATAAGACGGCCTCCTTTGCAGTCTTCCCGTCAAGATGGCTTCAAACCTCCCTTCCAGTTTCGCGTCTGCCGCTGCTGGACAGAACTCGAATCGCGATGCAAGGTCAGGTGCCAGAACCGATGGACGTGGGAATGTGAGCGGAGAGTGGTACGTGCCGTTGTATCGAATTCCTTGAAAATATTTTTATACACACTTCTCGCCCATCTATCGACCTCCCTCCCCACTTACCTACCCTTTTCTTGTATCCATTGTCCTCGTGTTTATGACATCTATCCTTTCTATACCTACTAGACTAGTGTGGCCGTGACATACCCGGCCGGCTCAACCCTGCGTTCAAGCTACTGTTCGCCAACGGTTGCTGGTCCCTTGCATTTGTCCATATGCACTCATTGTTTCCACTACGAATCATGGCGTGGTAAGTGCCTTCGGGCGCACACGCATCCACCTTTGCTCTAGCCCCCCAACCAGCACTATGAGGTATCTGACCTTTTGCTGATTTGTGTGATTATTTAGGTCTAGGCCAGCACGTACGATGAATGGCACTCTCACTTTCCGCCGCACATCTACGACGCCTTCTAGCCAAGCCTTCAACCAACCCATCGCATCAGAACCAATCGCACCCTCGGACGACCCTGCCATTCTCACTGCAATGCCGGTTGGTTCTACAGTCGTCGAAGATCCCACGCCCCGGAGGTATTCTCGCGAGGACATGCTATCTATTTTCAATAGCATGCAAGACTCGCCCTTCCAACAACCTGATGTTTCCTCCCTCTTTGTGTCCGGCTGGAATCCTGGTCACGCCAATGGTGTAGCATCTCGTGGGTGGGGTAAACCCGCCGATTCGCATGTGCTTCCTCAAGAGCCCGACATGTGTTGGGACGCACAGGGGTCCACAAAGGCTATCGGCTTCCAAGAAATGACGGCCGAGGAAAAAGAGGTAGGTTGAGCCGCATCACCGAAGCCGGAAGATGAGTACCTAGGCCTAGAACGCTAACCTTGGTGCCATTTTAGCTTTTCTCAGATGTGAACTCAACTATGAAACCCCCAGCTCAGAACAAGGAAGGGGTTCACCCGGGGGGAGGTATGAATGGGCGGAAGACTTCTCTTTCCCAGGGTACCTCCAATAACTATGGCTTATCTTTAACCTCTACTACCTCCCGTCCAGGGACGCGACGTCGTGAAACCGGGGATACTAACCCTTTTTCGGGGGGTGGTGGACTGAATTCACCCGTCTCCATGAATCGCCCTTCGCGAGATAACGCTTCTCTCTGGTTGGACCGGAAGAATACAGATGCGAAGGACTCTATGTTTGAGGAGCCTGAGGAGGAGCTTGGGGTGAGGGATACCGTAACCAAGCCTACGTCTGTCGCTGGCGTCTCCCGGGCCAATACGGCTACTAGTACGACGGCTTTTGGTGGCTCTTCACCGTGGCAAACATCCTCGTCGGGTGGGTTGTCTGGGCTTGGCAGCTTTGGGAACTTCGCGCTGCCCGGCTCGACTATCGGGGAAAAGCGCCCTGGAAATCCACGAGGCGAGAGTCGTTTAGCTCATTTGATTCCGAGAGAGAGTTCAGAGAACACGACTTACAAGGTTGGCGATGGTTCCGCCGCTACTGATTCGACTCGATCCTGGCGCCCTCGTCCTCGGACTGATACAGATCCATTTGGTGATGAGGGTCCTTCTGGAAGTGCCGCGCTGGGTGGTGCTCAAGACACGAGCCCTCCCATGCCTCACCCCCAGCGTCATTTGCAGCCGTTCGATACACCGGTTAAGGGATCCGCTGGTGATTTTGGTATGTCTGGGCTGAACCTCAGTGGACATGGCGACCACGATTCTACCCCACTCAGCCCTTCGGAAACGAATCCTTACCGAAGCCCCGCCGGGGATCAAGGTGAACATGATGAGATTTCGGATAAATCTCACGGATTCAGTGGCAATGGCGAACCTGGCTTGAACTACGGGGGCGGAATGCCACGACCTTTCCCTCATAACGCAGTCGATGGGAGCGATCGAAGCCAGACATCTAGTGTCGGCGCCAAGGCCTATCCTTCCTTGGGGAATTTATCTGGATGGCCGTCTTCTGGCACTCCAGATCGTGAGCGAGCCCCGTTTAGCGGCTTCGGTAGCTCCTTGTTTAGCCAGGTTGGTGACATGCAATCGCCTGGGCTCGGTAACCTTGGGGGTGTTTTTGGTCCTGCAACGACAGGTCTTAGTGGGTCCGGATCGCTCAGCCGCGGAAGCAAGTTGGGCTCCTTATTTCCCGCCGCCATGCAAGCGCAGATGCAGTCCCATGATAATGAGAGCCTGAATGATTCGGTCTCTGATCTTCGTCAAGCCAACCCTCTGGGTGCAATCGGACGCAATCCCCTGAACGACTACGGCCGGGAGATGGAGAGTCCCATGAGAACTGGCCGAGGCGTTTTTACCAATATGTTTGCCTCTCACGTCGAGGCAAATCGCACACCAGCAGCAACGGACCCTATCCTACATGGTGGCATTTCTGGTGCTCCCGGTCAATCATTTACAGTTACCAGTAATACTCCAAATTACTCGGCCACCCAATCTTCCGAACCTCCTTCGGCTCAGGCGCGTACCATGGTAATGCCCGATCGTATGCGCTGGACATATCTCGATCCACAGGGGAGCGTGCAAGGCCCATTCACGGGCTTGGAGATGAACGATTGGTATAAAGCCAACTTCTTCACGCCTGATTTGCGGGTCAAGAAGGTGGAAGATGTAGAATTCGAGCCATTGGGACAGCTGATCAGACGCATTGGGAATTCCCGTGAACCCTTTCTGGTACCCCAGATTGGCATCCCTCATGGACCTCCAGCACAAGGCGGTCCGTTCTCTCCCAACGCTAGCGGTGTCATTCAGCCTCCCCTCTTGGCTGCATTCCCCAGCTTTGGCCGAACTCTGACTGCTGAAGAGCAGAATAATTTGGAGAGACGCAAACAGGAAGAACAGTATCTCGTAGCACGCCAGCGTGAATATTTTTCTAATCAGCAAGCCATGGGCAGGATGCCGATGCAAGGCGTCCCTGGCTTGAACCATCATTCAAGTGCCCACAGCTTGCATAGTCAACCAAGTTTCGGAAGCATGACATCACCCATCACGGCGCCACCCCAGGCTCCCATCGGCCCAATTGGAACAGGGGGTTCTTTTTTCGATTCGCTAGCCACACGTCAACCCGCCGCGCACGGTAACTCCGGCCTAGGCCTCGATGTATTTCGCGAGGACGAGCTCAACCACCTGGCCGGTGCCGAGCGCCCAGTGTTGGCTAGCATGCACAATACGGGAGCGCTAGGCGGGAACCTCCCTCAACAACAACCTATCAGCATACCTTCACCTGAGTCTAGTAACCGCGGCCAACTACCGGCAGCCAGTGAGCTTGTCGAGGATAGTGAAGGGTTTCGCGACAGACTGCAAGAATTCAATCAACTTCGTGCTCAGCACGACGCTGAGGCTAGGGAGCAGAATCTTGGGCGGGTTTCCCAACAACAAAGCATAGAGGAAACGACATCCCAACCTACCCGATCAATTGAAGCTTCCGACTCCTCGTTCGCGCCGGAGCGACAGAACGAGTTAGAGGCTGCCGGACAAGTCCAGAAGGAGCCGGTGGTGTCGAACAAAGAGTTCAAGGAATATCAGCAGGCCCAAGCGACGGCGGCGGCAGCAAAACTCAGTGGACTGCCCATGCCATTCCCACCACCGCCTTCAGGTACTCCTCTTCCCGCTCCTGCTCCTCAGCGTGTTAGATCCAACTTGCCCGAACAATATGCGAATGGCTCTCGATCCGGTACTCCGGACGTCAGCTCCGCGACATCCACACAGCTTCCCCCCTTGGCCCCTTGGGCCAAAGATGGTGGCGTTGAATCGCACAAAGGGCCGAGTCTCAAGGAGATTCAGCAAGCTGAAGCTCTGAAGGCTGCAAAGGCAGAAGAGACAGCAGTTCTAGCACGGCGCATCATGCTCGAGCAGGAAGCGGCGCGCGAGCGTGAGAGAGCGGCAGCAGCCGCACCCGGCCTTCCAACCTCGAGCACCTGGGGCACGGCATCTCCCGTCAGTGCAGGACCGGTAAGTAGCCCGTGGATCAAGCCCGTGACAGGAAAAGGAAGCGCACCGACTCCGTCGACACCGAACACATCATCAGACAGGAAAAAGACATTGGCAGATATCCAGCGTGAGGAGGAGGCGCGGAAGCAGAAGGCCCGTGATCTCGCAGCACAGAGCGGACTGTCCTCGACTGGGGGCAAACGTTACGCTGATCTAGCTAGTAAGACTAGTGCTACAAGCACTCCCGGCACACCTGGTGTGAATAACGTAGTTCCCACGCCAGTCGGCTCAGGCTGGGCTACAGTTGGAGCGGGCGGTAAGGTTAAGATACCTCCTACGGGTCCCGCCTCACAGGCTCGTTTAACTAGTTCCACGAGCCTCAAGCCTGCACTCAATGCCCTGACCCCTTCACCCCGCCCGACTCTTAAGAGCACGTCGTCGACAGCGGGCAACGTCCGAACAGAGGCTATGGATGAGTTCAACAAGTGGCTGCACAGCCAGTTATCTCGAGGAATTACCGGTGTTACGGACAGTAAGTAATAAAAAAGAAAAAAAACATGACCTCCTTCTGAGATACTTTCCGGGATAGCCGATGCACACGTTAACTCATTTCTAGTCGATACCTTTGCATCCACTCTGATGGCTTTTCCTCCGCTACCTGAGATTATCTCGGACGCTATCTACGCCAATTCAAAGACAATGGATGGGCGGCACTTTGCTCAAGAATTTATTCGGCGCAAGAAGCTCGCAGAGAAGGGTGTTGTAGAGAAACAGCCAATCAACAACCCCTCTGCCGACACGCAATCTACCAGTGCCGGTGGCTGGAACGAGGTGGCCAAGAAGAGTAGTCACAAAGATAACGTCAACGACACCAGTTCGATCCAAGGTGCTGGTTTTAAGGTAGTTCCGTCTCGCAAGAAGGGAAGGAAATAAGTGAAGGAACTGGAGGGGACGTGGGAGGACAGCTGAGATGAGAACGATGTAGATACGTGAAGCTCAGCCATGGCCTCAGTTGCACTACGAGCAGTATCATAGCATGCGACTCAGTCGATTGATGTGAAAGAGTTGTCAAGTATTACTAATGTGTCTCTGACGGATCTTTAGTGCCTGCACCTATACCCTCTCTGCAGGTCTGTTTAGAATCTAATGGAGTTGGGCCGTACCAAGCAAGGTTATATTTAGCTCCCTAAAGGCTTGAATTGCCATTTTCAGAAAGTTTTTAGCTTAAAAAACATATATTAAAAGTTATTTAAAAATTTTAGTATAAACAAATTTTAAAACAAGTTAGTTAATTAAACACTAATATTATTAATTATTAAATATAATATAACGCATCTTTTACTTGGATTGGCCACCTAATTAAATTGGCCACTTTTTTAAACCTTTGTATACGCATTTAGAAATAATTTAATAATAACATGTATAATTAATTTAAATTATTTAGAATTTAATTTGTTAAACGTTTTTATATTGTTTTAACAAGTTTGCGTATTATAGCCGGGTTTGCTACAAATTTTATAGCGTTAAGCGCGTATTTTTTTTTTTTTTGTATAACAATTATTTTAACAGTTTTTACAATTTTTTTGTTTAATTACGTTTTTAAAAGCTTATAAATCTTTTATTTTATAATCAAGTTTTTTTTATATAACAATGTTAATTAAGCTAATAATTTGTTTTATAAAAAGTTGCAATTTTTTTTTTTAATAATATAAAATAATATATAATATTAGTTATATTATATATAATTTAGCTTATATTTTTAATAATAAATATTAAAAAGCTATTTTAATATTGTATAACTTTTAATTTAATATATTAAAATAAAAATTAAGCTTTGGTTAAATTGTTTAAAGTTGTAAATTATTAGCAAGCAAATAAAATTAAAAATAAAAGTTTAATTTAAAAGATAATTAAACAATAATTTAGCTAATTAATAACATATTTTAAATTATATAGCTTTAATTTTGTTTTTTTAAAACTTTTTTATATGTTATTTAAAGTTATAAACTTAAAAAACATATAAAAAAATATATTAAAAAAATCTTTTTTTTTAATATAAATAATATATGTTTGTATTAAATGCTTAATTTGTTTGTTATATAATTATTTTAAAAAATTAAAACATTTAATATTTAAAAGCTAAAGCTTATAAAAAAAATAAAAAAGTATATAAAAAGTTATAATTTTATTGTTTTTACAATATTGTTTAAAATTAATAAAATAATAGCTTTTATATTTATTAAAAATAAATAAATAATAAACTTTTTTTATATAACTTTTTATATATAAATTAAAATGTTTAATTTAATTTATGCTTTATTTGTTTATTGTTTAACTATTTTTTATAATTTTAATTTTTTAATTGCTAAATAAATTAATATTTTTATATTAAAATAATAAATAGTTTTGCTTTGTTAAAATAATATAAAATAAAATAATATAACTATATAACAAAATAATTTAAATAATTGTAAACTAATTTGTATTACTTAGTTATATAGCTTTTAGTTTTTATATATGTTTAAATATAATTATAACAAAGTTGGCTATAATTTTATTTATTATAAATCTTATTTTATTAAAGTTATAAATATTGTTTTTATAAATGCTGTTTTTAGTTATTATTTTTTATATAAATATAAACTAAATGCAATATTTAATTAAATTTTCGTTTAAAACTTTTTAATAATTAATTTTTTAATTAAAACATGTTTAAAGCTTTAATTACTTTTATATAAAATTAAATATTTAATTTTTTTTTATAAAACGTTTTTTATATAATTTTAGTAGTTAGTTAGCTATATTTTTAATATTATTATATTTAAGTAAAAATAATTGCGCAATAAAGTTAATAATATATTATACGATTAAATTCTTTTTAAATTTAATTAATTTAAACTTTAAAAAATATGTTTTGTTGTTTAAATTAAAACTGCGTTTTTAATTAATAAAAGTTGTATAAAAAATATTATAAAGCTTAATAACATATTTAAAAAATAAACAGAAGTTGTTTTAACAAGCTTGAAAAGCTAGTTATAAGTTAGCTTTAGTTTAAAAGTTAACTATTATTGTTAGTTAAAAAAAAAAAAATAGAAAATATTGTGTACAAAGGTTTAAAAAAGTGGCCAATTTAATTAGGTGGCTAATCTAAGTAGAAAATGCGTTATTTTATAAGCTAGTTTTATATATAAATAAGTTTTATATTTTTTTTTAACATATTTTATAAGTTAATTTATATATAAAAATATTTATTATATTTTATTATAACTTTATAAAAAAAAGTTATAAAAAAATAAACTTAGTATTATTAAATTTATAATAAAATAATAATTTTAATAATTTTATTTTTTATTTTTTAGCTATTTTATTTAAGCGTATAACTTTAAAAAACAAATTTATAAAAATTATTTTAACATAGTTTTTAATAACGCTTTAAATAAAATATTTAAAAATTTTTAAATTTTTTATTTAATTATAAATTTAATAATACTAAGTTTATTTTTATATAAATTTTTTTTATAAAGTTAACGCATTTTTTAATTAAATAAACTATTTTTAAAACTTATATAAAATTGTTATTTAATTCTTTAATAACTTTATAAATATTATAGCTATTAAAATATAATTTAAAATTTTAAATTAATAACTTAATAAAAAATTAAAAAAAATTTTTTTTTTAATTTTTTAGTTAATGTTATTTATAAGTTAATAATGCATTATAAGTTAATAATGCACTTTTTAACACTTTTTATATGCTAACTTAAATAATTTAATTATAACATATATAAATTAATTAAATTAATTATAATTTTTTTTATTAAATGTTTTTATTTTTATTTAACAAGTTTATATATTATATTTAAATTTATTATAAATATTATAGCGTTATTAATTTGTTTATATTTTTTTTATTAAACAATTATTTTTAGCTTTATTATTTAATTTAATTATTTTATTATTTTTAAATTTTTATAAAACTTAAATATTAATTATAATAAAAAGTTTTTTATTTTATAATTGTTTGTTTTTAGTTTTGTAACGCTTGTTTAAAATATAGTTAGTTTTATAAAGCTTTTTGTTTTTTTGCTACAAAAAAATATTTTTATATATTAACTTTTATATAGCTTTTATAATTATGTTAATAAAATTTAAAATTTTAATTAGCAAGCTTAAAAAATAATTTTTAATTTTAGTTTTAATAAAAGTTAATTGCTGTTTAATTTTTAATATAATAGTAAGCATTTTTAAAATTTAAAATTAAAATAATAGTTTAAAGTTTAAAAAAAATATTTTATTTATTTTTTAAATATTTAACGTAAATATAACTTTATTTATATTTAAAAGCACAATTTTAACTGCTTTAAACTTAATTAAATATTTTGTTTAATAAATACATATATAAATATATGCGCAAAGCTTGCAAAAAAGTTTTGCTTTTTAATATAAGTTTAATAGCGCTGTATTAAACTTTTAATATATTTATTATAACGTTGTTTTAAAACATTAAAAAAAAAAACTAAATTAAAAAACTAAAGCTTATATAATAAATAAGCAAGCATATAAAATATAATAATGTTATTAAATTAGTAATATTTTTTAAATTGCATTAAATAATAGCTTTTATAACTATTAAAAATTAAAAAACAATAATTATTTTTAAATTAGCTTTAAATATAATTATTAAAATATTTTGTTTAGCTAACGTTTATATTATTATTAATTTAGCTATTATTTAAAAAGTTTATAATTTAGTTTAATAATAAAATAATGTTATAATATTAAAATATAAAATAAATTTTGCTTAAAAAAATAATATATAGCAATACTGTTTAACTTTAAAAATTAATAGCTTAGTTTATAATAATTTATTTTTTATTTTTAAGCTTAGCTTATTAAAAGCGTTTACATTTTTTAAAGCTTATAACAACTATTTTAATAATTATTTTGCTTATTAAAAACTTTGTTTTATTAAAGTTATAAATATTTTTAACTTATATATTATATTTGTTAATTATATGTTTTATAAAGCTAAACTATTTATAATAACTTGCAAAATTTTTGTTAAAAGCTTGCTAATAATTAATTTAGCGGTTATAACGCATTTAAAAGTTAAGTTGTTATTATATAAAGTTTAAAGCTTAGTTAACGCTAACTTTTAATACGTTAAAAAATATTAGCTATTTTTTAAATATAACAAAGCTAAAACAAAAACGCTTGCGCATTTAGCTTAAAAATACGTTTAACAATAATTTTTTTTTTTAAATATTATTAAATTTTGCTTTATAAAGTTTATAACATAATAAAGCATATTATTATCGATTTTTTGTTTTAATATACAGTTAAAAACATTATAAATATAAGCAAGCTTATAAAAAAAAAGTTTAAAGTTATATTTTTTAGCTTAAATTGCTAACTATAAATTAGCCTTTTTAAATTTTTAAACTATTATATTGTTATAAAATAATATATAAATAAAATAAAAAAATAAAAGGTTGGTAAAAAGTGTGTTATTAACTTATAGTGCGTTATTAACTTATAAGTAACATTATTTTATTTATAGCTATATTAAAAACTACGCTAAAATTTTAGCATAGTTTTTTGTAAAGCTTTAAATAAAATAGTAGTAAAATAAATAAAAATATTTTTGGATTTTTTATTAAGTTATTAGTTTAGAATTTTAAACTGCACTTTAATAGCTATAATATTTGTAAAGTTATTAATAGGGCATTAAAGACGGTGTTTTTTTAAATGCTGTCCGGTCTTTTTAAATGCTGTCCCGTTTTTCTGGACGCTGTTTATAAAAATGGTGTTCTTTTCTTAGAATAAGATTTATATATACAATAATATTCTAAACAGCCCTTTAACATAAAGAGTAGCTAATAAATTATCAACTTCACAACTTATAATTTAAACCTTTACAGCTAGTAGCTAGCGATTATTTTAATTAATTACCTTTCGGGTTATAAAAAAACACAAAGCAACTAAAAAAGTTTTTGCAATAAAAGCAAAAACAAAATTTATTAAAAAAACCAGCTAATAAAAATTTAAAACGTAAACTTAATTATAAACGTTAAAAGTTTATTGCAATACTTTTATATTGTTTTTAATAACTATTTTGCTAAACAAAGTTTTAATATTTAAAAAGTAGTTAAAGCTTTTATATTTTTTTATTTATATTATTAACTGTTTAAAACTAATTTGTATAATTTAGTATTATATATATTTAAAAATAAAGCAATTTTATTATTTTAAAAAACTATGCTATTATTTTAATTAAAAAACAAATAAAAAAACTACATGTTTATAAAAATGTTAAATATAAGTTTAAAACGTTATTAAATATTATTAAATATTAGTTAATATAAACTAAATTTATATTTTTAGTTATTTTTAACGTTAATATAAAAGTTTTATTATTTTAGCTAGCGTATTATAAACATTATTATTTATAAACACTAAAAATTAATTAAGCTGCTATTTTAATACTATTATTAAAAATATTAAATTTTAATTATAATAACGTTTTTACTAATATTTTTAAGCTAAAATTACTAGCTAAACTTTATAATATTGTTATATTAACTAAAAATATAACTTAAAATATAACAAATGTTATATATTATAACTTTAAAATAGTTATTATATAATATATATATATATTTATAAAAAATGTTAATATAATATGCTATATTTTTTTAAAGTTAATATAAAAACTAACTATATATTTATAAAAAAAAGTTATTTAAATAAGCGTTAATGTTATTTGTTTAACGTTTATAATGTTTATATAAAATTTTGCAAAAATAATAAATGCTTTAAATATTAAAACTAAAAGTTATATTATAAAAAAACAATTAATTATAAACATATAAAACTAAAACATAGTTTTTAATATAAAAAAATGTTAACAAATTTGTAAAAATTTTAAATAACAAAATTGTTAACGCTATTAAAAAAAATGTTGTTTAATATGTTAAAACAGCTTTAAATAAACATATATTTTTATTTATGTTACGGTTAGCAATTATTACAAAAACTAGGCTCCGGAAAACATTGTTTATATTAAAGAAAATTTGTACTTAAAGAAAAAAAGAAGTTATTTATAAACGTTGCACCGCGCGGACTATATTATGTGCAGGTGTTATGTGGGGTGTTGTCACAAACAGTCAATAAGCCACCTAACTGCGCCATGGTCTTCCGCACAAAAGAGTACAAGATACCAAACTGTCCTTAGTTTGGTTCAAGTGGCTTATATTAGCAGGTCAGGTCAGGTCTGGTCAGGTCAGGTGTAGCAACCGCTACAGGTGTTAGCTATAACTATTTAATTTAATTATTTAAAAATAACGCTTGTTAAACTTTGTTAAAAAAGTATAAAGTTTATTAAATAAAAAATAATAACGCATCCTTTAATTGACCGGATCACCCAATTGACCGGATTATTTTTTTTGCTATACAAATATTGTCCGTGCGTTATTATGTGATAATTTAATAACTCTATTAGTTTTTACTTTATAAACTAATAAAATATACTATTAGATTTGTAACTAAACGTAGATTTCAAATTTATAAAGTATAGCCTTACAGCTATTTTTGTTAATTAGTTATTAAGCAATACGCTAAAGTAAGCGCTAAAATAATTTCTGCTTAGCGCTTATTTAGCGTATTGCTTAATAACTCGCTTAATAAAATAGCTATAAAATAAATAAAAATACTACTAGATTTGTTTTTTAGTTATGATTTAAATGGTACTAATTATTATATTATAGCTATAATATTAACAAAGTTATTTATATGTTAAAAAGTACTGATTTTTATATATAAAGTAGTATATAGGGTTCTTTTTAACTTTATAAGCTAAATAGTGGGGCTAATTTTAAAATGTTTATATAATAATGTTTTTTATTTAATTTCGAATTTAATAATGTTTTTATTTTATTTTTACGATTTTTCTTTAAAAAGTTATTAAAAGATTAATATAATAAATTTAAAAATAGTACGGAATTTAAAACTGATCCGGTTAATTAGGTGATCCGGTTAATTAAGGGATGCGTTAGTTAATTAAGCTTTTATTATTTATAACGCTAAAATATAAACATAAAACGTTTAAAAAGCTTTTAATTAGTTTTTTAAATTAAATAATAATTATAGTTTAAATTTATTAACTTTAAAAAAATAAAAACATGTTTAAAATAAATTAAAACTATAAAACAATAAAGTATAAATTTTTATATTTATAAAAAAAAGTATAATTTAAACGCTTAAAAAAACTTAATATTTAATACTTTTTTATTTTATTAATAAAGTTTATAACAATAATATTTTGTTTTATTTTAATAATATGTAGCAAAATTTTAATAATATTTGTATTTATAACTATTTATATTTTTTAATGTTTTATTATTTTGTTTTACAGTTTTTAAATACTTTGTTTTTAAATTTTTTAATTTTTAACTGTTATGCTATATTTTTTTTTTTTTAATGTTTAATTATATTTTGCTTTTTTATATTTAGTTTTTACTAGTTTTTTTTATATAACTATAGTTTTTTAATATTATATTTTTTTTTTAACTTTATTTTATTATAAAAATTGTTATATTTTTTTATAAACGTTATTTTTTTAGCTAATATTATTGTTAAACAAACGCTATTTTTTTACAGTTATATTTTTTTAAAGTTATTTAAGTTTAACATATATTGTTTAAAATATAATAAACGTTATTATTATAGTTTTTATTTTAATTATTAAAATTATTTTAAACTAATTAAAGTTGTTATTATTATTATTTACAGTTTTAGTTTTTAAAATTATTTAAGCGTTAAAAATGTTATTTTTTGTTTTTTTTGTTTTAAAAAGGAAATAGCTTAATAAAGCATTAAAAACGGTGTTTTTTAAATGCTGTTTTGTTTTTTTAAACGCTGTTTATAAAAATAACGTTCTTTTTTTAAAATAAAATTTATATATATAATAATATTTTAAACAGCCTTTTAACATAAAAAGTAGCTAATAAATTATTAACTTTATAACTAATAAATGCTTTTTAAAGTTTAAGTAAAATGTAATATATTAAGTAAAAATAATTTGTAAAAAAGAAAAGCTAAAACTTTAAGTTTTAAAGAAAAATTTAATTATAAACGTGTGTATTAGTTGTTTAGCAGCTAGCAAACTATTAATGCGTTATAATAATATAAATATGCGTAATAACACATAAAAATATACTCTTTATAAAGTTATATTAAACTGCTAGCTATATAAAAAAAACTGTTGTTTTTAGCAGTAATTAATTTAATTTAACACATACTTTTTTTTAAAAAGTTTTTTGTAATCTTTTTTAACTTTACTTTTTATACTTATTAATATTAAATTAAACCCCGTTTTATATTTAATACTTTATAAATAATTTTTTATAATAATATAATTATTATTTTAATTTATATTTATTATATTTATGTTTTTATTTTTTATTTATTTAATTAAATAGTTAAATTTAGTTTGTTTATAGCTTAGTTAATATTACAAAATAGTTTTAATTTTATATACTTTGTTTACTTTATTATTAAAATTCTTTTGTTTAGCTTTTATAAGCTTTAAAAGTAATATAAAACAATTAAAAAAGTTTTTGTTTTTTAGCATTAAATTAAAATGTTAAATAAAAATAACTAAGTAAATAAAAATTTTTTTAAAAAAGTTTAGTTAATAAATTAGTTTATTTACTTTTTATTTTATTTATTAAAGTTTAAATTGCTATTATAAATATTTACGCAAAAGTTTTATTAATAAATAATATTTTTTATAAAGTTATAAATATATTTAGTTGTTTTTATTAAATTTAATATTTTAATGTTTAATATTATACTTTTTTTTTATGTTAACGTTAATAAAATTTATAGCTAAGTATACGTTTTACTTTAAATAGTTTTTTAAAAATAAAACGTTTTTAAATTTTTTAAGCTATATATTAATAAGCATTTTCATTGCTTTTAATAGTTAAAATTTAAATAGTTGTTTATATGTTATTAATTATATTGTTTTAAAATAAGCTGCGTTTAAGTTTTATTTAAAAAAAAAAAATATTTATTTAATTTATATTTAAATTTATAAAGTTATAAAACTAAAAAACAGTTTTAATTGTTTAGTTTTTTTGTTTATAAATAATATGTTATTATTATTAAAAACTTTATTTTTAATGTTTTTTATATTTTTTTTTAAAAGTTTAATATAAATTTTTTATTTTAATTAAAAATAATATTTTTTAAAATGCTTTAATTATTTAATAATAACATATTAAACAAATAAATAGTTTATGTTTTTATACTTTTATATATAAAACTATAATAATTTAATTAAAACAAAAAAAATTAATTTAAACTAATTAAAATTGTTTTTGTTAAATGTTTTTACTTTATTTTAATATATATAAACATTATATTTTAGTTTGCTATATGTTTTATAACGCTATATTTATATAATATTTTTTTTATATAATAATTATTTAATTATACTTTTTAATTTATTTGGTTTTTTTTTATATAATAAATAACTTTTTAACTTAAATACGTTTGTTTTTTATATAGTAATATTAGCTTAGTTTTTAATTTGTTTATTAAAATTTAACAACTTTAGTTTATAATAATATATTTTTTATTATTAAGTTAATTATATTTAAAATAACTGTTAAACAACCGTTTTAATATTATATAACTTTTTTTTTAATATATTAAGCTTATAATGCAGCATTTTTAATATTATATAATATTTTTAACTTTTAAATTAAAAGTTTATTAAACAATTTAAAAAATGTTTTAATTAAAAATCTTAGCAAAAGTTATAAAATTATATATATTAAGTTATATAAAACAAAACTAGTTTTTTTAAAGCTTTATATATTTTATAAAATAATGCTAAAAAAAATTTTTTTTTAATATAAATAATATATAATGAAGCTAATTTATTAATTTTTTTGTTATACAATTGTTTTAAAAATTTAAAACATTTAACATTAAAAAGCTAAAATTAATATAATAAATAAAAAAAATATATAAAATATATTAATATTATATTTTTTAGCATATAATTTAAATTTAATAAAATAATAACTTTTATAACTATTAAAAATTAAAAAGCAGTAAAATTTTTTTATATAACGTATTAAATAAGCAAATAATTTACGTTTTTATATTTTTATACGCATTTTTTTTTATTTTTTTAATAATTAATAACATTATGTATATACAAACATAAAAATATATAATTTATATTTTAAGCTTTAAAACAAAACTTAAATTTATTTATATAATACGTTATTAAAATTTATAATATTTTTTATATAACTTTATGCTACTAAAATAATAAAATGCGTTTAAAACAAAAAACGCCTTTAAAAATATGCTTAATAATAAAATTTAAAACAAAAGTTAATTATATAATATATATTTAATTTAAATTTATAAATATTTTTATTTTAATTATATAATATTAAAAATAACGCATTTTTTACTTGGATTAGCCACCTAATTAAATTAGCTACTTTTTTAAACTTTTGTATACAATATTTTCTATCTTTTTTTTTTAACTAATAATAATAGTTAACTTTTAAACTAAAGCTAACTTACAGCTAGCTTTTTAAGCTTGTTAAAACAACCTTTGTTTATTTTTTAAACGTGCTGTTAAGCTTTATAATGTTTTTTGTATAACTTTTATTAATTAAGAACGCAGTTTTAATTTAAATAATAAAACGTATTTTTTAAAATCTAAATTAATTAAATTTAAAAAAAATTTAATTGTACAATATATTATTAACTTTATTACACAATTATTTTTATTTAAATATAATAGTGTTAAAAACATAGCTAACTAACTGTTAAAACTATGCAAAAAACGCTTTATAAAAAAAAATTAAACATTTAACTTTATATAAAAATAACTAAAGCTTTAAACACGTTTTAATTAAAAAATTAATTAAATATTGTATTTAATTTATATTTATATAAAAAATAATAATTAAAAACAGTATTTATAAAAACAATATTTATAACTTTAATAAAACAAAATTTGTAATAAATAAAATTATAGCTAATTTTATTATAATTATATTTAAACGTATATAAAAACTAAAAGCTATATAACTAAATAATATAAATTAGTTTATAGTTATTTAAACTATTTTATTATATAATTATATTATTTTACTTTATATTATTTTAGCAAAATAAAACTATTTATTGTTTTAATATAAAAATATTAATTTATTTAGCAATTAAAAAGTTAAAACTATAAAAAATAGTTAAATAATAAATAAGCAAAGCGTAAATTAAATTAAACATTTTAATTTATATATAAAAAGTTGTACAAAAAAAGTTTACTGTTTATTTATTTTTAATAAATATAAAAGCTGTTATTTTATTAATTTTAAACAATATTGTAAAAATAATAAAATTATAACTTTTTATATATTTTTTTATTTTTTTTATAAGCTTTAGCTTTTAAATATTAAATGTTTTAATTTTTTAAAACAATTATATAGTAAACAAATTAAGCATTTAATATAAGCGCATATTATTTATATTAAAAAAAAAGATTTTTTTAGCGCGTTTTTTAGCGCGTTTTTTAAGTTTATAATTTTAAATAACATATAAAAAAGTTTTAAAAAAACAAAATTAAAGCTGTACAACTTAAAATATATTATTAACTAACTAAATTATTATTTAATTATTTTTTAAATTAAGCTTTTATTTTTAATTTTATTTGTTTGTTAACAATTTACAACTTTAAACAACTTAACTAAAGCTTAATTTTTATTTTAATATGTTAAATCAAAAGTTATATAATATTAAAACAGCTTTTTAATATTTATTATTAAAAGTATAAGCTAAATTATATATAATATAATTAATGTTATATATTGTTTTACGTTATTAAAAAAAAAGATTACAACTTTTTATAAAATAAATTATTAGCTTAGCTAATGTTATTATATAAAAAGCAAAAAATTTATAAGCTTTTAAAAATATAGTTAAATAAAAAAATTGTAAAAACTGTTAAAATAATTGTTATATAAAAAAAAAAGAAATATACGCTTAACGCTATAAAGCTTGTAGCAAACTTAGCTATAATGTATAAACTTATTAAAACAATATAAAAATGTTTAGCAAATTAAATTTTAAATAGTTTAAATTAATTGTATATGTTGTTATTAAATTATTTTTAAATGCGTATACAAAGGTTTAAAAAAGTGGCCAATTTAATTAAGTGGTTAATCCAAGTGAAAAATGCGTTATATTTAATTTAAATTTATAAATATTTTTATTTTAATTATATAATATTAAAAATATAGCTAACTAATTATTATATAATTATAATAACCCATAACACAAGCTAGTTTTGCACACAAGCAAGTTTCGCACTTTTTTTAAAGTACCCTGTAAGCTAATTTTCTATGCAAAAGTACTTACAC